>CABHPP010123754.1:0-69746 GCA_902168425.1 Peromyscus attwateri
CCCCCCTCCCGCCCCGCCCCCCTCCCCCCAGCCCACCCCCCATTTCCATCTCATCCAGGGCAAAGACTCCCCCGAGGATTGAGATCAACCTGGTGGACTCAGTCCAGGCAGGTCTAGTCTCCTCCTCCCAGGCTGAGCCAAGCGTCTCTGCTAAACCCCAGGTTTCAAACAGCCAATTCATGCACTGAGCACAGGACCCGGTCCAACTGCCTGTATGCCTCCCAAACAGATCAAGCCAATCAACTGTCTCACCCATTCAGAGGGCCTGATCCCATTGGGGGCCCCTCAGCCATCAGTTCACAGTTCATGTGTTTCCATTCGTTTGGCCACTCGTCCCTGTATTCCATCCATCCCTGGTCCACTGCTGGTGGGAATGCAAGCTTGTACAGCCACTTTGGAAATCAATATGGCACTTTCTTAGAAAATTGGGAATCAATCTCCCCCAAGATCCAGCTATACCACTCTTGGGCATATACCCAAGGAATGCTCAATCATACCACAAGGGCACTTGCTCAGCTATGTTCATATCAGCATTATTTGTAATAGCCAGAACCTGGAAACAACCTAGATGCCCTTCAACTGAAGAATGGATAAACAAACTGTGGTACATATACACAATGGAATACTACTCAGCAGAGAAAAACAATGACATCATGAGGTTTGCAGGCAAATGGATGGATCTAGAAAACATCCTCCTGAGTGAGGTAACCCAGACTCAGAAAGACAAACATGGTATGTACCCACTCATAGGAGAATACTAGTTGTGGAACAAGGATGACTGGATGGCTACTCACAACACCAGGGAGGCTACCTGGAAAACAGGACCCCAAGAAAGACACTGGGATCGCCCAGTGACAGAGAAATGGATGAGATCTACATGAACAGTCTGGACGTGAGTGGGGGTAATGAGGGGCGAGGGGCGAGGGAAAGAGAACTTGGAGGAGCAGGAGATCCCAACTGGATCAAGAACAGAGAGGGAACACAAGGAATGTTCATGGTAAATGAAGACCACATGAGAATAGGAAGAAGCAAAGTGCTAGAGAGGCCCACAGAAATCCACAAAGATGCCCCCACAATAGACTGCTGGCAATAGTCGAGAAATAGCCCGAACTGACCTACTCTGGTGATAGGATGGCCAAACACCCTAATTGTCGCGCTAGAAACCCCATCCAATGACAGGGAACTGGATGCAGATATCCAAGGTCAGGCCCTGGGTGGAGCTCCGGGAGTCCAATTGGCTAGAAGGAGGAGGTTTTTTTTTTTTTTTTTTTTTTTTTGAGACAGTGTTTCTCTCTGTAGCCATGGCTATCCTGTAACTCACTCTGTAGACCAGGCTGGCCTCAAACTCAAAGGTATCCACCTGCCTCTGCCTCCTAAGTGCTATGATTAAAGGTATGCACCACCACCATCTGCCTTACAATTTATTCTTAACTGTAATTTTATTGAAAATAAAATTATCTGAAAAGCAGAATTTTATGTGTGTTCCAATATTTTATTTTATTTTGTTGGTCATTCAATTTAGTGTTATAAAATGATCTGTGTTAGTGTGTGCATGTAAACATGTTGGTCATGTGTGCTGTGGAAGTCAGGTATAAACTTGGATATTGGTCCTTATCTTTTGAACTTGTTAAAGACAGGTTCAGTTGCTCCAGCTGTATATGCCAATCTTTCTGACCCAGCAGCTTCCTTGATTCTCCTGTCCTCCCCTCCCCTCTCACTGTAGGAGATGCGCACTACCATATCCAGCAGACTGTGGGTTCTGGAGACCTGAGGGCAGACCCTAACCCTTGCTCAGCAAGCATTTTACCCACTATGCTGTCTCCATCATCTCTAGTTTAGTTTAAAATTTTAAAATGTCATTCAATTCCTACACTAATCATAGTTCATGTTCCCCCTTTTCAGATATAAAATAATATCTTTTCTTTTTTTAAAGATGACTTAAAGGAAAAAGAAGCCACTTTTTATTTATATCATTGAAGACAGGCTCTCTTCAGTATTTTTGATAAATCATTTAAGACATTTCTGACCAATTTCAGTTAAATCATTGTTATATTTTTATGTGACTAGAATATTCCAGAGTATATAATATTGTTTCTGCCTCATGATGCTAAGGTTATAAATCAGCACAGATATTACATCCATCTACATTAATGGTGAGAATACTGACTCCAGGAGCTCCTGTGGCTAACCATTGTTACACAGATAGTAACTGAAGAACAAGGTCAAATGCCATGTATCTAGGTCAGTGGTACATATGATCTTCTCTGTATAATTAGCTGATATTATAGATCTAAAACATAAAAGTAAGAAAAATGCTAAACTCTAGAAAAATGTATCAAGTAGAAGATCAAAATGGCAGTTGTATAAACAATTTTCTTTGAGGAGTGACAGGTGCTGTTGATGGAATCAACACTGTGGTTTTGTCACATTCAAGACTTTTTTTAATACTATATAGCTCTTAACTTAAAAATAAATATGCATATATAGAAACATGCAATAAGAACATCTACTAAGAAAAGTACCCAGGGCCAGATGGTTTTAGGGCAGAATTCTACCAGACTTTCAAAAAAGAGTTAAAACCAATGTTCCTCAAATTATTACACAAAATAGAAACAGAAGGAATATTGCCAAATTTGTTTTATGAGGCTACAGTTACCCTGATAGGTAAACCACACAAAGAAATTCAACAAAGAAAGAGACTTACAGACCAGTTTCCCTTATGAATATAAATGGAAATACTCAACAAAATACTTGAAAACACAATCCAAGATCACATCAAAAAGATCATCCACCATGATCAAGTAGGCTTCATCCCAGAGATGCAGGGATGGTTCAACATAAGGAAATCAGTCAATGTAACCCACCACATACACAAACTGAATGAAAAAACAAAGAAACATGATCATCTCATTAGATGCTGAAAAAGCCTTGGACAAAATCTAGCACTGCAGTATGGTAAAATTCTAGAAAAGAATGGGGATAAAAGGGACATAGCTCAACATAATAAAGGTGATTTACCACAAGTCTATAGTCAACATCAAATTAAATGTACAGAAACTCAAAGTAATTCTACAAAAAAATCAGAAACAAAAAGGCTGTCCACTCTCTCCATATCTATTCAACATAGCATTTGAAATTCTAACTGAATCATCAGACAGCTGAAGGAAATCTTGGGGATATAAATTGGAAAGGAAGAGATCAAAGCATTGTTATTTGCAGGTGATATGATAGTATACATAAGCAGTCCCCAAAATTCTACCAGGGAACTCCTACAGCTGATAAACACCTATGAGTAAAGCAGAGTATCATTAGGAATCATTTCTTTTTCTTTTTTCTTTTGTTAGTTGTGTTTGGTTCTACCCTCTTTCTCTGAGCTATCTGTTTTCTATAACCAGACAGGCTCCCAGTGGTGGGATTGGGAAACCAACCCAGACACAAAACTCTCAACCTAAAACCTGTCCTGCCTGAAAGAGTGCTGGGGCAATGGTGGCACTGAGCTTGTGGGAGCTGCCAACCAATGACTGGTCTAACTTTAGATCCAAGCCATGAGAGGAAGCCCAGGCTCAAAACTGCCAAGATGGCCAGGAACTTGATAGCTCAGAGAAATAGGGTAGAACCAAACACAACTAACAAAAAAAAATTAATGAAATGATTCCTAATGATATTCTGCTTTGCTCTTAGATTGGTGCCTAGCCCAATCATCATCAGAGAGTCTTCCTCTGACAGCTGATGGGAGCAGAGAGAAACCCCCAGCAAAACAGGTGTGAAGCTTGTAGAACCCTTCAGAAGAAGGGCAGGAAAGATTGCAAGAGTTAGAGGGGTCGAGGACACCAGGAGAAAACAGCCTACAGAATCAACCAAGCAGGACTCATAGGGGCCCATAGAGACTGAAGCAGGAATCACAGAGCTGGCATGGACCTGCACTAGGTTCTCCATGCTTTGGTTATTTAGCTTAGGGTTTTTATGGGACTCACAACAGTAAGAGATGGGTTATCTTTGAATCTTTTTCCTGCTCTTGGGCTTCTTTCCTTCTTCTAGCTTACCTTGTCCAGCCTTGATATGAGGATTTGTCTTATGGCATCTTGTTATGCTATGTTCTGTTGATATCCCTGGGAGGTAGGCTCTTTTCTAAAGGGAAACAGAGGAAGAGTGGATCTGGGAAAGAGGGGAGGTAGGGAAGACTGGGAAGAGTGAGTGGAGGAGACAGTACAGTTGGGCTGGGAAGGTTTGTATGAGAGAAGAATAAATTAAAAAGAAAAAGAATTAATAAAACAGCCATTCCTCTCTAGTTCTGAAACTATATATTTGTGTCTTGGAAGAAAATATTGTAGATACGCATTGTCTTTATAAGCTTAATAGATATGAATATCTCTGCTTGGAAACAATGCCTTAGGTTACTTTAGACAGCTACTATCTCTCCATTCAAGTGTTTGATGAATCAGCTGCTCAAAGTGATAGCCATTTCTTTGTTAAAAAGTCAGAGTTAATAATAAATTATCTTTATTGAAACCTACTTGGAAAGTTTATCTTAAGCCTTTATACAAAAACAAAGAAATTTGGAAGTGAATTATCACCACAAATCACACCAGCAAGTGAATTATTTTTATTATCTATTCTTATACACCAATCTTAGTGAATATCTCTGAGGTTTCTGTTTGACCATAGAGGTTATATTGGAGTAAGGGGAAGTTGAGGATGTCTCAAGGGACAGGAAATACATTATATTGTTATGGAGTGACAATGGAGAGACTGGGACGGGGGGATTAAATGTCAAGGAGGAGGGAAAAGTGAGTTAAGAGAGGGAATATATGAAGGAACAACTGAAATTTTAGGGGTCATTGGAAAGCCACTGTTGTAGAAGATCCTTAGAATTTATACATGCATGAAAGAAATCTAGAAAACTAGGTATCTTTTACCACCAACTGAGAAGTTCGGTGTCAGAAATGGGTTCATTTAATTGATTAATTTGCCAAATGGGCACCAAGAAAACCTCGCAATAACTCAAGCTATTGCCAAGACTAACGGTTGCTCTCCACAAACTGAGGTTAAGAAGGTACCACCTACATGTCTTGGTCAACACAAAGAAGTCGAGCTGTTCCCTCACCAGAGCCCTCTCCCCTACTTACTAATGTTCGTGGCACTTGAAGGAACTCTGCATACAACCAGGTGAGAAAGGTAAAGACCAACCCAGCTACAAACCCTGTGGTTTCCAAATGGTGACCTGCCTGTAGCTGGAGTTTCTCCAATCCCACTCGGGCCTGTAGCCGCTCAGACGCAAGTAAACACACAGAGACTTATATGGCTTATAAACTGTGTGGCCGTGGCAGGCTTCTTGCTATCTAGTTCTTATGTCTTAAATTAACCCATTTCTATAAATCTATAAGTTGCCACGTGGCTTACCAATACTTTTACATCTTGCTTCCTCTGTGTCAGGCTGGCGACTCTTTATTCGGCCTTCCTGTTCCCAGAATTCTCTTCTCTGCTTATCCCACCTATACTATACTTCCTGCCTGGCTACTGGCCAATATTGTAAAAGTAACCAATCTCTGACTGGATTTAAGGCCCACTCTATGAGATGGAACCCATGTCTGACTCTGCTCAGGTGGCAAAGACCCTCAGATTGGATAGGTAATGGGCCTAGGGGAAAACCAAATGCTATTGACTTGCTAATGGATAATAAATGACTCCTAATGAAATTCTGTTATGCACATAGATCAGTGTCTTGCTCAGCCATCATCAGAGAAGCTTCTTCCTGTGGTAAATGGGAAGAAATACAGAGACCCGCAACTGGACAATGTGCAGAAAGTGAGAGACTTTGCTATATTCAATCTTGAATGTGATGTCTTCATCAAATCTTTTCTCTCAAGGCTCAGGGAGCTATGTGGAAGAGGAGGTTAAAGATTGTAAGAGGCAGAGGAAATAGATGACACCAAGGAACTAGTGTCTTCCTCAAACAACAGAACTGACACACATAGGAACTCAGAGACTGTGGAAACATGGACAGGGCCTACACAGGTTCAAACCAGATGGGGTCCCAGTGCTGAGAGGGGGAAGTGGAGAGGGGCTCCTCTCCTATCACTAACCAAGAAGCTATCTCCAACCATTCCCTGCTTGTAATACAAAAATTTGTATTCTCCAGTGGTGTCTCACTAGCTATATAAACCACACTTGAGGGTAAGCCCATGGCCAGCACAAAATGAACTCTATAGTGTTTTGTCTAATATTGTATTTTTAGGCCATTTTTTTATATTACTGGTCTTTTCCTTGTAATTTATGGCTTCCAATTTTCTGTTTTTATAATTGTATGTGTGTGTTGTGCTTTTCTGTTTGTTTTCTAAAGAAAGAGAGAAAGAAGGGGTGGAATTGGATGGGTGAGGAGGTGAGGAGTGTCTTGGAAGAGATGGGGGAGGGGAAACAATAATCAGAATATAATGCATGAATTTCCGATAAAAAATATGACTGTGTTTCACTGTATACAAATATAAAACACTTTAAAACTAGACTGATCTCAAATTATGCATTAATTTTATATGCTAAATTTTTAATTGCATTTTTAAAATGTATTTATTTTATTTTATGTGCATTGGTGCCTTGTCATTGGTGTGTGTCCCCTGGAAATGGAATGACAGATAGTTGTGAGCTGCCATGTGGGTGCTGTGAAGTGAACACAAATCCTCTGGAAGAGCAGTCAGTGCTCTTAACCACTGAGCCATCTCTTCAGCCCCTCTATGCTGACTCTTTATATTCATGTTTAAAATATGAATAACAGTGACTTTTTCTAAGTGAAATTGTGGTAAAAAGATTTGAGAAAATAGAATAAATGCCTCTATCACTTCTGCATGCAGTTAAAACACATTTCACCTAATTGTAAATATATACTAGTTGTACTAACTTATAACAACAGCTTCATTACCATCACAGGGAAAACTGCTCACATATTTAATATTGACAAATGTACCCAAATCAAAATTTATTTGGAGGCCTCGGTAACACAAAGAATACACAAAGTTTCTGTGAAGAGAAATCTTGAGAACTACCTTAAAAAAGAAAATCACTAGAATGATAAATGATTAAATACAACAAAATTTTACACTTAATGGACATAAAAGGATGAGTTTTCAGAAACTGTAGGATCCTAGGTATTATTGAAAGTATTAAATAAACATTTCCAAACTTTCTAGCAATTCCCAAATATTCTTTTTAGATAATACTATTTCTTTTATTCTGATTTTGACATATGGTCACTATATGTAGTGGTTTAGCAAACACTGTATGTACCCCTGTTTGTAGACAATCATTTAAGCAAGTTAGTTATTAACTATACAGCAATATTATCTCGTTTACATATCATAAAGATAGCCAGGTGGTGGTGAATGTCTTTCCTCCCAGCACTCAGGAGGCAGAGGGAAATAGATCTCTGAATTCAAGGTGAGCCTTATCTACAAAGCAGGATAAACAGGATTACACAGAGAAACCCCGTCTTGAAACTCCAAAACCACACCCAAAACCAAGACCAAACCAACCAAACAATCATAACACAAAAGGAAGAAAACTAAAATCTCTTTCAAATACTTTGAAGTAAAAGAAGTTTCAAATATACTTATAACATGGCACCCCAATTCCCCAGTAAAAAATATATTACCACAAGTGAAGTCATTTTTATAAGAGCATCCATGAATCTCACTTTCCAGGGTTCTTCAATATTTTCTGGAAGAGGTAAATAAACATAATAAGCAAATAGAATACAGGAGAATCCGAAGCACAGAGTTTTGTACCCCATGATAAATCTTTACCAAACTTGTGTGTGGTAACAGTCAACAGCATCTCATATATAGACTAGGGAGCAGTAAGACAAAGGTAGGTGTACTGTCTGAGATAAAATGATAATTTTAGCAATAGTGACTTGACATTTACTTCTCAGATCAAGCCACAGTTGAAACTGGTTACTCAACCGCACACCTTTGTGAAATAGAATTTACGACAGAATGCCTAATAAAGTGTGCAGCAATGGCATAAACTTGTGAGATCAGTGAGCTCCTCTGTCATCACATAACAGCAGAAGAGCAGAAGCATTTAGACCCTGAATAAAGCATACCAAAAAAAAGGATCAAATGATGGTTTTGTTTTCTAGCTACTTTGCAAAGAACAGTGATAACAGTTTAAAAACAAGATAAAATGTTAGCTAATGTTTAATCAACCTTGAGGCTAACACCTACAGCACAGGTTATCAGTTCTTAGCTATACCAATCTTGGACATATACCCAAGAGATGCTCAATCATACTACAAGGACACTTACTCAACTATGTTCATAGCAGTGTTATTTGTAATAGCCAGAACCAGGAAACAACCTAGATGTCCCTCAACCAAAGAATGGATAAAGAAAATGTGGTACATTTACACAATGGAGTATTACTCAGTGGGAAAAAAAAATGGCATCATGAAATTTGCAAGCAAATGGATGGAAGCAGAAAAAAATCATCATGAGTGAGGTAATCCAGACCCAGAATGAAAAACATGCTGTGTACTTACCCATAAGTGGGTATTAGGTGTAAAGTAAAGGATAATCAGGCTACCATCCAAACTCCGGAGAGGCTAGGTAACAAGGAAGGCTTGAAGGACAGGTAAACAGAAGAGATCTCCTGAGTAAACTGGGAATGGGGGTAGGGGCTAGGGAAGGGATGGGGAATGGGAACATGATGGATTAAGTTTGGCTGAGAGGAGGCAGGACAGAGGGGGAGAGTAATGAAAGAGAAGTCTTGATGGGGGGGGGCATTTCGGGGTTTGGGAGAAACCTTGTGCCAGGGAAACTCCCAAGAATCCACAAGGATGTCCCTAGATAAGACTCCTAGCAATAGTAGAGAGGGTGCCTGAACTGGTCAGCTCCTATAATTAGATTGGTGACTCTTCTGTCAGAGAGCCTTCATCCAGTAACTGATGGAATCAGATGCAGAGATCCACAGCCAAGCCTGGACCAATCTCTGGGAGGGAGTCTTGTTGGAAAGCGGGAGCAGAGATTGCAGGAGCTATCGTGTTCAAGGTCATGATGGGAGAACCCACAGGGACAACTGAGCTGAGCTCTTGGGAGCTCAGAGACACTGGACCAACAGCTAGGGAGCATATGTGGAACTGTGCTAGGTCCTCTGCATGTATGTGACAGTTGTATAGCTTGGTCTCTTTGTGGGGCTCCTAGCAGTGGGATCAGGACCTGTCCCTGGTACTTTTTGGGAATCTGTTTCCCATGCTGGGTTGCCTTGACCAGTCTTGATGCAGGGGGAGAAGCTTGGTCCTGCCTCAACTTGAAGTGCCATGCTTTGTTGATGCCCATGGGAGGCCTGCCCCTTTCTGAATATAAGGAGAAGTGGGTGGAGGTGGTGAGGGTAGAGGGGAAGCAGGGGAAACTGATCAGGATTAAAAATAAATGAAAAATTTTAATTAATAAGGTGAAAAAAGAAAATTCAAATCTACTCAGACAGTGACTGCCTTTAGAGGCAATTAGAAATGAAATTCCTGTTCTTTTCCAAATTATGAATGAATCCATCTAATGCTGAATTTTCTATGTGGCTCATCATCTATTAAGATTGGTAGATTTATAGAGTTACTCATATAATCGTAGGAAAACTACATGTTGATTAAACTTACTGCATGTGGTATTCTAAATCTTCACATTAGACAAAAGATTTTAACAATTGACTATAACATGGCATTTGTCAGTTCCTTTGTGAAAATTCTTCACTTATCTATATTCTACCAGTTCTGCCATAGAATACTTTCCCCAGAAGAGGGCCCTCCCACTTTCCTATATAACTGGTGGGCAAATGTAGGGAGCTGCGTGTAGCCACACCTTACAGGTGGCGCTGGTTACCGCCTTCCGCCATCCCGACGGCGAGTGCTCCTCGTGTTAAACAGCTCCAGGTGTGGCTTGCTTACGCATGCTTGAGTCTATTGGGCAATGCCCACGTGGAGACCTGAGGTTGGCTGCCCAGAGCCTATATAAGGCCGGGAGAGGCTTTGCCCGGGGGGAATCCTTCAGAAGGAGGGGATCCCTTGGAAGTCAGAATATTGTTTAAAGGCCTGATTAAACTGCAAGAAGAAGAGCTCGGTGTTGTGTCTTCCTTGCTGGACAAGGGGGGCGCTACAGGCAAAGGCTGTTCCTGGCACTCTTAATTGTTTCATGTCGCAATCTTAACCCTACCCTGTTTTGATAACTATCTTTTCCCCTTTTAAATTTTTTTTCATTTTTCTTTATTAAGAAATTTTCTACTCACTCTACATACCACCCACAGATCCCACCTCCTCCCTCCTCCCTCTAGCCCTCCCTCTCTAGCCACCCCATATCCCCACATGCCCCAAATCAAGGTCTCCCATGGCGAGTCAGCAGAGCCCGGCTCACCGAGCCTAGGCAGGTCCAAGCCCCTCCCCACTGCACCAAGACTGCACAAGGCGTCAAACCACAGTCACCAGGCTCCCAAAAGCCTGCCCATGTACCAGGAATGGATCCCGATCCCCCTGCCTGGGTGCTCCCCAAACAGTTCGAGCCAAACAACCATCTTCCATATGCAGAGGGCTTAGTCCTTTACCATGGGGGCTCCACGTCTACAGTTCATGGGCTTCCACTAGTGGGGCCCGCCATCTCTGCACGTCTTCCCATCATGATCTCGATATCCCCCGCCTGCACAATCGCTCCTCTCTCTCATTGATTGGATTCCCGGACCTCAGCCTGGCACCTGGCTGTGGATCTCTGCATCTGCCTCCATCAGTCACTGGACAAAGGCTCTATGATGACAGGGTATTCGCTCGACCAGTCACCAGAGTAGACCAGTCCAGGCACCCTCTAGACCACTGCCAGCACTCCTAGGTGGGGTCATCCTTGTGGATTCCAGAGAGCCTCCCCTGGACCCTGCCTCTTCCTATTCCCATGAGTCCTCACCTTTGATAACTATCTTAATAAGAGATATCGGTAAAAAGTCATTCTCTAACTTTGGGAACTAGAACTACATGGATTGTGGGTGGAAGAGGGCTAAGGAGGCTGCAAATGAGCTGAAGGGAACGATTCAACATTGCATCCTAGAAACATCAACTAATGATCTAAAATATTAGCTTCCTTTTGCATGTTCCCCTCCCTCTGTCCTCTGAACTGCATAGAACTCACAGGGAATTTGATGGACTTTATCCTCCCTCCATCCAGTCAGGTAAGTGCCATTTACCCTTGGATTTTCAAAGACAGAATTTATAATCAACAAAAAGAAAAAGAAAAAGAAAAAGTTTTTAACGGTTTGGCTTCTGAAATGCCATTTTTCTCCTAATAGAAAAGAATATAAAGAAACCATAAAGTTAAGAATTTGTTCAATGGTTTTAGTAAAAACATAAACATGAAGCCATGAAAGGCATGCGAATAAAACTTATCTCAAGAGAATCAGAGAAAAAATAAAGGGTAACAAAATATAAGAGAAATGCTTTTGTCCACTGTTCATTATTCATCCTCCATGACACTCAAGAGACACATCCTCTCATAAGCACAAGAGAGAAAAAACAAGGGAGAAGCAGGGAGAGACTGAGGTCCAAACTGACAGATGTAACACGAATCTTAAAAGGTTTTATTAATAAAAAAAAAAAACAACCCAGAGCTAGATATAGAGGTGAAAACTGAAAGATCAGAGGAATAGAACAAGCCTCAGCCAACCTCACTTTACCAGTCTCCAGAGCAAGACTTCCTGTTTACTCATGCCTAATATACCTTTCTGTGCCCTGCCATCTTACTTCCTCTCTCCACACAGCTACATCACTTCTGTCCATTGAGCTACATCATTTCCTGTCTGTCTGTACAGACCTCCAGACTTCTATGGTTAACTAGTGCTGGTAATTAAGGCATGTGCCACCACACCGGCCTCTGTTCCCAGTGTGGCCTTGAACACACAGAGATCCAGATGAATCTCTGCCTCCCAAATGCTAGGATTAAAGGTGTATACTACCACTGCCTGACTTCTATGTTTAATATAGCAGCTGGCTTTTTCCTCTTATCCTCAGGCAAGCTTTATTTGTTAGAGCACAAATAAAATATCACCACAGACAGAAGACACAACCCCACACTCCAATATTTCAGTGAACTGCAAGCAGTATAAATGCAGAAGAATCCACAACAGCCTCACAACTGCAGACAGAACAAGGACAAAACCCTTGTAGCAAGCAGAATTCCAAGACAGCTCTTCAGAAGTCTCAATCACTGGCAGACTGATCTAGTCTAGTCAGACAATAATCTTAGTACTCATGAAGAAATTTTGTAGGTGGAATGAAGTTTTCAAACAAGGGCCTTCAGACAAAATGATTAGATGGGTTAACCTAACCAATCTTATGATCCCTTAAAGCAAGGAGTTTTCTCCACTTAGACACATGAGACAAGCCTGAGAGGAAAAAAAGGGAGACCATGTGAGAAGCTCTCAATTGCCCCTTGAATTAGAGAGAGTCACATGGCAACCTTTAAGAGAGATGTTCCCACTCAAATAACTGAAAGAAACAAAACAAAACAAACAAAACAAAGCTAAGTCAGGCATGGTGGGGCACAGCTGAAATCCCAGCCACAGGGAGTTGAAGGGAAGAATCCTGAGTTCACAGTGAAACTGACCACAAAGCTCCAGGGCAGTCTGACTATGGGGCAAGACCTTTCCCCAAAATATAAATAAGGCAAGGAAGGAAGAAGGAACAGAGGGAAATGGGGGAGGGAGAGCAAGAGGCGGGGAGGGAGGAATTGGGGGAAGAGAGGAAGAGAGAGAAGTTGGGGAGATGGGAGAATGAAAGGGAAATAGTAATTATCTTTAGACATCAGGATGCCTTAGTTCTACAGCCATAGGAAACTACAGAGGCCCAGTATAACCTCCAAAGGTCTGCACCTAGCAGCCCTTCTGCTAGTTGGTTTTTACTCCCCATCAGTTCCTGGCTTCCATTGCTACTAGAAATACTGGCATGATAATCTTGGGGATTTCAGCATTTTAAGGCCAGGCTGAAGCTGCATGGTTCTGATTTTTCTATAGGGTTTTGCAGGGCATCCCAGCTGCTGATACAAATCTCTGATCACTGCCAGGAGTTTTCATGCAGTTTCTCTTGCCACTCAATTGATAAACAAAGTGTAGGGGGACAGACAGTTCCTTTCAATACCGTGCAAAATTGGGTGAATGGTAGGGTAGAAAGACAAATCTCCCATCTCTCTCACTCTCTTTCCTCTAACATGTATTTCTCAGTTGTTTGTCTAAAACAGGGGATGTAGAGTCACATGGATTTATTTTCATGACTTTTATTCTAATATTTTGAAAACATATCTACATGTCTATTTTTTAAGTCTGTATCATGCTTATTTCATTCCTGTGGTTCTGCCCTATACAATACCTAGCATGGGGATTCATCAAGGAGTATTCTTTTTCCTAGGATTGCTTTAGGTATGCAGGATCTTTTGTGCTTCCTAAGAACTTAATTAAGATGGCTTTTGTAATCAAAAGTTTTCCTGTCCTGACTGCCTGGCAGCTGCTTGCAAATGACCACACAGAGACTTAATATTGCCTATAAATGCTCGGCCATTAGCTCAGGATTGTTACTAGCTAACTCTTCCACTTAACCCATATTTCTATTTATGCTTTGCCCCGTGGCTCATGGCTTGTCACCTCATTTTTACACATCCTGCTTGCTAAGCAACTGGCTGGCCTCTCCTGACTTGCCCTTTTCCTTCCCATCATCCTTAGTTTGGCCACCCCCCACCTATGCTTCTTGCCTGGCTGCTGGTCAATCCGTATTTTATTAAACCAGTTTGAATGACAAATTTTTGCAGTGTACAACAGGATTATTCCACAGCAGGGTTTTATCTATTTCAGTGAGGAATGATACTGCAAGTTTAACAGACTATGTGGAATCTGCAGTAGGCTTTTGTATAATGGACATTTTCTCAGTACTAATTATCGATATCCTTAGCCGTGTTTGGTTTTTCTTTAGTTTCTCAGTTTCTTTAAAGTTTTAATCTTTCCATTGTAAATGTCTCTCACTTCCATTGTTAAATGAATCACAAGGTATTGTTTTTCTCAAAGTATTGATGATGAGATTATTTCACTGATTTATTTCTCAAAATGATTGCCAGTTGTAGAGGAAGGCTACTGATTATTGTACTTTAATTTTGTCTCCTTCCATTTAATTGTATATACTTTTCAGTTCTCAGTATTTTCTGGTAGAGCATTAGGCTCACTTACATGTCAAATCATGTCCCCTGCAAATAAGGAGGCTTTGACTTCTCATTACTACTCACATCTCTCTTATTTGTTTATCTTGTCTTATTTCTCTAGTGAAGACTGTAGCACTAAATTAAATAAAAATATGGAAATTGCACACTCTTCTCATTTTTACACAAATGTCTCTTTATATATCCTTTATTATGTTGAGATTTGTTTCTTCTCATTTGAAAAATTTTATCATGAGTGGTGTTGTGTTTTATCAAAATCTATTTTTATACCTACTAAGAAAATCCTATGATTTCCTCCCTTGAATTCATTTACATTATTTACAACATGTATTGATTTATGTATATTGAACCACACCTTGAAGTCCTCTTATGGTAAGTGAACTTGTGCATGTGTCCTCGAATTTGTTTACAAGTATTTTGGAAATATTTAATCATTGACATTAATTTTTTATTTTTATGGAACCTTTAACTGGTTTTGGTGTTGTATGCTACCTAGTTTTTGTCAACTTGTCACAAGCAAGAGTCACCTTGGAATTGGAAACCTAAATTGAGGAATTGGTTCCATAACATTAGCCTGTGGCCTTGTCTGTGAGACATTATCTGAATTAATTATTGGTGGAGGCACACTACTCTGGGCTATGCTATCCCTGGGAAGATAGTCTTGAGTTATATAAGAAAATAAGAGGAGCAAATCATGGAAAGCAAGCCAATAGGCAGCATGCCTCCATGAACTCTCATTCAGTTCCAGCCTCCAGGTTCCTTTCTAGAGTGCTTGGTCTGGCTTCCTTCGGTGATAAGACATACACTCACACACAGGCATGCATGCACTCACACATGCGCAAACACACTGGTAGGCTTTTTGGTAAAGGAAGCAAACTAGGGCAGAAATAGTTACCTGTAAGAGGGATAGTGCTGTAGTGTTATTTTGGAGGAAGAATTTTGGTTAGTTTTGGAGCTCTGGGCTAAGAATTAACATTGATTGCTCAGGGATTAATCATTTGCTATGACAACTAGGGAGACAGAAGTGCTGAGGGAGGTCCAGATGAAGGAGGTCTGCCTTGTGAAGTTTCAGAGAGAAGCAAATAGTATATATGAGAGTCAGTTATGTGATATTTTGATCAGCAATATATGGAAGTGAAAGTTTTCCTTTATTGGATATTTGTTGCTGGATGTCTGGGGTAAAATATAATCAGCTGTGCTTAATAAAAGATCACATCATGGTGAGATCTGAGAGTCAGCAAACAGAAGCTGTGGTCCATTGAGGAGCAAAGAGAATAATTCAAGCCACCAATTCATCAAATAGTGTATAGTAGAGAAGCCTCTCACGTGGTACCTTTTAAATACATGCAGGGTCACAGAAAGCTGTGGAAGGTCAGCACTATGTGGCAGGTTCAGAGTCTCTCTGCAGAGGTCAGGACAGCCATAAGTGAGGATGAAGCATCAATTGCAGTGGAGACCATAGGATCCTGAGAATGCCAGGTTCAAAATGTGGATGGTTATCTGTATAACAATCATTCTGCTATTGCACCAGTAGGCCTATCTTGCAAGACCAGTGATGACTGTAGCTCACAGGTTTGTTTTTTTTTTTCCAGTAATGTATATGGAACCCTGAAGCATGGTGAAATCTAGCTAGCAGTGCCAAACCTTCTAGATCACCACTAGCTTGATTTTTCCATGCCCTATGACTCAAATGTCTTCAGCAATAGAGTCTCACCATCAAGTTCTGGAGTGTATGCAAGAGCAATTGCAATAGGCTTTAAGGTTTGGGGATGAACTATAGGACCAATTAACTACCATCTTGGAAAGAGTTCTCCCTTACCTGGCACTGATTCTTTTCATTGATAGATGATGGTGTCTGGAAGGAGCATTGTTCCCCTGATATATGACAACTCCATTTAAATTCTTTTCATGATAGGTATATATTTTAGGAAGCTTCTAAAATAGTAGATTTCTATAAGGCATATGAAAGGTTTTGTCTGTTATCCCTCTTCATATTCCCTTCTTAGCCTGCCAATCCATCCTTCACTCCATAAACCCTTCCTAGTCCATTATTCCTTTCCCCCTTCATACCATTTGTTTTCTTGAAATCCTCCAATAGCATGCACATGTAAGTGAGAACATGCAGAAGTGTGTTTCTGAGCCTGAGTTACTACACTCAGAACCATTATTTCAGGATCCATCCATTTACTTATGAATTTCATAATTGCATTTTTTCTTTAAATGGAGTGATATTCCTTTGTGTATATTTCATTATTCATCAATCAGTTAATGACTATCTATGCTGTTCCCATAATTTTGGTATTGAGAATAGGGCAGTAATGAAAAATGGTTAAGCAAATATATTTTGGGTAGGATATAGAGTCCTTTGGGAACCTGTCCAGGAATGGTATAGATGGATCATATGGTAGATATATTTTTAGATTTTTGAGCAAACTTCACACTGATTTCCATAGTGGTTGTACCAGCTGGCGGTTGCTCCAACTGTGAATAAGTATTTCCCTTTCTCCATTCCCATGCTAGCATTTCCTTTTGTTTGTTTGCTGCTCTTAGTCATTCTTATTGAGGTAATGTGAAATCTCAAAGTATTTTTTGTTTTGAGTATTCCTCACAGACAAAGATGTTGAAAAAAAAAAAACTTCTCTGCCATTTGTCCATTTATATTTTTTCTCTTGAGAATTCTATTTAGTTACAGGCCCAGATAGTAAGTGGATGTTTGTGTTCTTGGTGTTTAGGTCTTGTTTTGTTTTCATTTGCATAGGCTAAAATATACTCTAATTATACTAGTTCCTTTTATTAATTGGGGTTTGTCTTGCTCCTCCTCCTCCTCCTTCTCCTCCTCCTCCTCCTCCTCCTCCTCCTCCTCCTCCTCCTCTCCTCCTCCTCCTCCTCCTTGTCCTCCTCGTCCTCGTCCTCGTCGTCTTCCTCCTCCTCTTCCTCCTCCTCCTCCTCCTCCTCTTCTTCTTCTTCTTCTTCTTCTTTTCTTCTTCTTCGTCTTCCTCTTCTTTTTTTTTTTTTTTTTTTTGGTTTTGGTTTAGTTTTTCAAGACAGGGTTACTTTGTGCAGCCCTGGTTACACTGAAACTCACTCAGTAGACCAGGCTGGCCTCGAAGTCAGAGATCTACCTGTCTGTGCCTCCTAAATGCTGGGACTACCTGCACTTCTCAATTCAGGTTTCTAAAGTTCATCATTAAATTATTTATTTGAGGTATATCTAGTTTCTTAATGTATGCAATTAACACTATTTATAAATTTCTTTGTTGTTTTTCATAAGATGTTTAAGTTTTGTTTTTAATATCATTTGATTATATGAAAAAATATTTTCCTGAGTTTTAATTTTTTTTGAGATTATAAGTTAATTAAAACATTTCTCCTACCTACAAAACTTCCCATATACCCTTCCCCACTATCTTTCAATGTAGTGGCCTCCAGATGAAGCATGACCCTAATTTGTCTTATTAAATAAAAACCCGGAGTTAGATATGGGGTGAAAGCTGAAAAATCCGAGAAGCCACTAGAGACTTTTTACCTCTTAGAAATCTGAGACTGAAATGGGGGGTGGGTGAGAGTCCTGTCTATAGAAATCCTCAGACTGAATGGCCCAAGATCCTGTCTCCACCCTCCTTATATTCCTGTCTCCACCTCCCTAGTGCTGGGATTAAAGGCATGCACCACTACTGCCAGGCTCTGTTTCTCTTTTAGACTGGATCAATCTTGTGTAGCTCAGGGTGGCCTTGAACTCTTGATCTTTCTGCTTTCTCCTCACAAATGCTGGGATTAAAGGTGTTTGACACCACTGCCTGGCCTTCATGGTTACCTATTGGCTAGTTCTGCCCTCTGATCTTCAGGTAAGCTTTATTTGTCAGAATACAAACAAAATATCATACAACATTTTCCTCTTTTTGTCTAAAACAAAAAACAAAGGTTTTAATTAACATAGAAAACTATATACAATAAGTACAATAACTTTATAAAATTATATACAGGCAATAATTATATTAACAATTTCTAGTCTATAGCATTTGACAAATTCAGAGAAAATACTCCATATCCTGTCTTGGTGAGTCCAAAATGTACCTAACTCACCTTCTATCCTAAGTTGCATTACTAACCCAATACTATTTTTTTTATGTCTCTCAAGCTTATATACTTTAAATCTCTTTCATGAGTGTCTTTCTGAATTTGTTAAAAAGGAAAACTATAACAATAAAGTCTTCAACTCCATCAGAGGCCTGAGAAAGATAAAAATATTACCTGAGTAAACAGGAAGTACAATCAAGGAACTTCCAAAAAAATGTGAGAGATGACAGAGACAGATGGCTTTCTGAACAGTCACCTAATGTTCCTCTGCAATGTTAGGGCATCCATTTTTGGCCTACAGGCCTAGATTATCTGACAGACTTATCTGTAAAACAGGATTTTTGAAGGACTGTCCCACTTTGTCTTGACAAAGTTCAGCAGTCACTTTCTTTTCTGTTCTGCTTGTCCAATTTGGACAACATTTTATCAGCAGTTGAGGTAAGAGCAGTTTCTAGCCCAGTGACTAACTTTTGTCACAAAGAAAGTAAACTCCATATGGAGTTTCTTAAATGCCCATTATCTTCTCTGAAGTAGATTGGTGCTACCAGGATCAGACATGTCTCATTGTAATAAAAATAACTTTATGTTATTAAATCATCTTAAATGCTATATTCTGTAGATCTCTGAAGTGTTTGAAGACTACTTGCCTATCTCAAATATATCTGTTTGACCTTGAGAACACATCTAACATGACTAGAAGTTTGATTGTAATAGGTGAATAACTACTAACTTGCATTTCTTTACTGTACTAGTTTGTAATAATAGCTTTCAAGGACTAGAAATTTGCATTACATTGTTAGATGAGCTGTATACATATAATACTTTGAATAAGAATAGAAACATATGTACAGTATGTTCTAACCAAAATAACCTTAAATTTCTATCAATATACAAAAATTCATATCAATGTAAAATATTTAAACTAGTAGTTGCTGTTTTGGTTTAAAAGTAGATTTAATAATCTACCTTTTTATTCTTTCATTTCTATAACATATATACAGTATAACAAAAATAACCTCAATTTTGTATCAATATACAAAAATCCAAGCCAATGTGAACTATTTAAAACTACTAGTTGCTTTTTTGGTTTAACAGTAGATTCAATAATCTACCCTTTTACCTTAATTTTTTATCTCCCTTTTTCTTTTTAGAATGAGAGTCCCTGAATCTAATCTCCTTTATTCAACCTTTTTCTGACTATTACAATAACAGCATGTTACCACCCACCCTAAACAACAATTATCTATAACCCACTGAACAACCAAAACTCACCTACCCCACCTCTTGGGAATGTGGGCATTGTGTTCTTAAAATTACTTCCACTGTCTGGAGGTAATGGCATCTTTAGGGAACCCCCCAAAAAATTGGGATAATTGTCAAGTTATGGGAGAGCAAGGTGTATTATTTGTTGTCCAGGCTCTGTGTAATGGGAAAGTGCAGGGCTTGTTTCAAGTCCTGGCTAGAGTAGTCTTTGAGGCTGGATCATCTTAAGCAGTCACATTGAAATTGTGCTGAGCAGTTTGTAGTCCAAAGCCGATCTTTGGGTGGTGTTTGTCAGCTTAGGGTTGTTACCACAATCCAGGTGGAATCATCATTGTATGATTCCATCATCTTTTTGGAGACTTCAGAGATCACATTAGGCCAGATTATTTCTTTTCTTGGTAATTTTTTCCAGATAATTATCCCTTCTTCTTTGGATACTCACTTGTCCAAAGGTCTTTAAATTCCTCAAGATGGGTGTTTTTATTTTCCTGAAAAGACAAAAACAAAACTCTCCCAACCCTAACTTTGGGGACTTTCCCTATTGGGAAGTTATATCTGATCAAATGAAAAGCATTAGTTAGTTTTACAAGTTAGTTTAGACTGAGTGGTCACACTGTTTGATGAACTACCACCTCTTCTCATCAAGAGGTCTCTCTTCTTCAAATCTAATCTTTAGTTGCTCTGGGGAGAAGTTTCCCCCAGGGTGAATGACTGAACTGAATTTGACATGGGGGCCTGCAAGAGGATCTTCCAATGTGTTTCCCAATGGCAAACGGTTACCCTGTCTGTTCCTTGTTGATCTATACTCATTGGTCAAATGTCTGCCTTTGTCATACCTTTTGCATACTTTAGAAGGGAGGGGCTTTTTATTTGGATTATTCCTAGAAAAATCATTGTTTCTAGGAATGCTTTGTCTACAATCCCTTTTTAGGTGACTAGCTCTGCCCTCTGATCTTCAGGCAAGCTTTATTTGTCAGAACACAAACAAAATATCATGCAATATCCAGATAGTCTGAATCTGATAGAAGAGAAAGTAGAGAGTATTCTTAATCTCATTAGCACAGGAAGACTGTCTAAACAGTACACCAATAGCACAGGCATTAAGATCGAAAATTAAAAATGGGACTTCATGAAACTAAAAAGCTTTTCTATGACAAAGGACACCATCATTTGGACAAAGTGACAGGCTACCAAATTGGAAAAGATCTTTGACAATTACACTTCTTATATAGTGTTAATATCCAAAATATATAAAGAACTAAAAAGGACATCAAGACAAATAATCCAATTTAAAAATAGAATACAGTTTTATGTCCAAAACTGCTTTTCAAATATAAAGAAGTAGATTATAGACCTCGGATGAACAATTGTCTCTTGCTCCATGGAGCCCCATTTTACTTCCATAGTTTCTCATTTACCAAAATTAGCAGAGGAAGGACCAAGTCTGGGGACATCCAAGGAGTGAAGTTTTCTGTAAAGTATTCACTTAGAAACAAACCTACATCACTCCTCTTAGGGGACGCATTTGGACTCTCAGAGATAAGAACAGTTTGAGTCCCCTTTCCAATCATGGACCTACTTCAATAGAACTGGCTTAGTGGTCATAAATTTCTTTAGTTATGTTTAACATGGAAAGTTTTTCTTTCTCTTCCAGTTTCGAAGGAGAGCTCTGCTAGAGCCAGTAATCAGAGTTGGCAGTTACTATCTTTCAGATGGAAGATCTCATTCCAGCTTCCCTTGAAGCTTAGTTTCTGATGAGAAGTCTGCTCTTCTGTTGTGTTTCATTTTACACATAAATTGTCACTTTTGTCCTGTTTATTCTATTGTTTGTTCTGTATACTTAGTGTTCTCATTATAATTTGATGTAAGGAGGTTCTTGTCCCATCAGGATTGGTTCAAACTTGTTTTGAACCAGGTTAGTCAGTAGGCAGTGTCTTATTCCAACAGATTGCTTGTTGGGTTGTTTTCTGCATGGGCATCAGCAGGGGTCAGTCTTCCCTCATAAATTTCCTAACTATTGGTGTACATTGCTTCTTCAGGATATTCCCTTCCTCCCAACACTAATCTCCACTGTTTTCACAATGTGTTGGCTAGATTGGATTTCAGGTACAGATTTCAATGTCTGAGGTCCTGACATGGCCAGACCCACATCTAGAGTAGATGGAGAATTATCCCCTCTTTTCTGCTGTTGGTGCTTTGAGTTTGAGTCTATTGTTTCCCTTATAAATCTCATGTTTAGTATTTTCCTATTTTATCTAGTCTCTCATGTCTGTTGATTACCATGAGCATACATGGCCTTTTCAGGCCTCTCATTTTTTCTTAGAGACACTCATCAGGTAAGTCTGTTTCTTTCACATTTGTGCCTATGTAGAAGAATGCCATTTCTCCCTACTGGCCATCTTCCCTCACACTGGCAACTCTTACATTTCTGATTTACCTTATCTTTAGCACACTGAATAATCCTGGACAGAGTAGATATTGCAAGGTCACTTGGAGAAATAAAAACTGGGCAAACTCAGTCCAGAAAACCTCCCCACTTGAAATGCCTTTTTTTTTTGAAGTTAGGAAATAGAAAACAATGTAATTATTGTTAAAGGGATAATTAAAAATTCACTATCATACCACTCTTAAGTAAGCATTATTGAATATGTGGTAGATAGTTGTTGTTGGTTTGACACTGAAGTAATCTGGGAAGTGGGAATCTCAGTTAAGGTGTTGCTTCCCTTCGATTATACTGTGGACAAGTTTGTGGAGGCATTTTTCTTGATTAATGATTGATGTGGGTTGACTCAGACCACTGTAATCAGTGCTGGGCCAGAGCAGGTGGTTCTGGGATGTATAAGAAGACATACTGAACAAGTCAAGGAATGCAAACCAGTAAGCAGCTCTCTTCTACAGCTCCTGCTTCTGCTCCTGCTTAAGTCTTTCCATCTTCCTTTTCTTACCTCCACAACTCCTCCTCTGTTCACTCACCTCTCCTGGAATTCTGATCTCTTCATCCTACAATTATTGTCATATACTCAGTAATATATATTTATGTATTTCAGTCAGTGTTGCCATCATTTACATTTTTTATTAAGAAAAATTTTTCAATCATTTTACACACCAATCTAAGATCCCCTTCTTTCCTCCTCCCACCTCCCAAGCCTCCCCCTCCCAACTCACCTTTCACTCTGCCGCACAAGAAGGCAAGGCCTCCCATGAGGAGGCACTTACAGTAGAGGCAAGTCCAAGCCCTTCCCCCTGCCTCAAGACTGCATGAGGAGTCCCATCATAGGTAGTGGGTTCCAAAAAGCCTGCTCATGCACCAGGGATGATTCTGATCCTACCACCAGGGGCTCACCAAGCGGATCAGGCTACACAGTTATCTTGCCATGCAGAGGGCCTAGTCCAGTCCCATTCAGGCTCCACAGCCATGTAGGCTCCACAGCCATTGATCCAACTTTTATGAGTTCCCACTAGTTTCACTAGTTTGGTTTTGTCTTCTCTGCAGGTTTCCCCATCATGATCCTGATTCATTTGCATTTGTTTAAGGCTGATTGTTTAGAATTGAAGGCTTCTCCTTGAGAAAAAAATTACTAGTTCTTTCAGCCTTGCATAGCTTTACCTTCATGTACTGTATTAATTTTTGAGAACATTTTATTTTATATTGCTTTGTTTGTGCAATTTTTGGAGTATTACTGGCTTTCTGATTGTATATTATAGTTTCTGATTTTATGTTTGTTTGTTTTGTTTTGTATGTGTTTGTGTGTATGTATGTTTTTTGTGCTCTGTCTTTGTTATTTTTCCTTATATAATTTTTAAAATTCTGAATGTTTGCTTTGTTGTTTGAATGCTTGTATTCTAAAGAGAGAGAAAAAAAGCATGAAGTTGGGTTGGTGGGTGAGAGGTGGGGAGGTTCTGGGAACAGTTTGGAAAAGGGAACAGTAATCAGAATGTATTGTGTGAAAAAAATGTTATTTTCAATAAAAAATAAAAGAAAAAAAGGTTTGATAACATTGTGTTGCATATATATTAGGTGTTATAATATATAAATTGGATTTCCAGTGGCTGGATTTCCCAGATAAGTGCAGTATATTGTTTACAAATTCACTATAAAAATTTTTATGTTTATATTTTTGTGAAGATTATATGAATATGTTTGGTGTTAAAAACTCATGCAGCTAAACTCATAGGAAGGGCCAATGTATTCCTCCTTCTGAAATAGCTTTCACAAGCCAGACTTAAAATTTAAAAACATTAAATACTATAGTATATTTGAAAGTGTATTAGCAGCTGAAAGTACAGTATAAAAATTATTAGAAAAGTGAAACATGCCAGGTGGTGGTGGCGCACGCCTTTAATCCCAGCACTTGGGAGGCAGAGACAGGCGGATCTCTGTGGGTTTGAGGCCAGCATGGGCTACCAAGTGAGTTCCAGGAAAGGTGCAAAGCTACATAGAGAAACCCTGTCTCGAAAAAACCAAAAAAAAAAAAAAAAAAAAGAAAAGTGAAACATGAGAAAATATAAGAATGAATTTAAAATATGTCCTTTGTAATATGACAGGCCCATAGGGTCAAGGAAATTGGCTCAGACCAGTTGCCAAGGCATGCACATACCTTACTTCCTTATGAGCCAACCTGGAGTCTGCCTGAGGGCCTAGCAACAGGAGCTGATAGAGTTCCTGATTGTGCCCAGTCAATGAGGGATGACCACACAGACTGGCTGCTGGCAGGAGGGTATATAAGGCCTTCCCTGTTATTGAATAAATGAGTTCATTATTTGTCTTCAATGGATTCCTGGTGTGTGTGTGTGTGTGTGTGTGTGTGTGTGTGTGTGTGTGTCATTGATGCCATGCCTTCTCACCACCTCCCCCAAGGGAGCTGTTAGGATCCAAGCTACAGTCCTATATAAGGAAGCTCAAATGTAATAAGACAAATTTCTGTAAATTGTATGCAAGCTTATTTGTTAATCAGTGCAAAGTGAACCATATTTACAACTTCAGAGCAAAAATTAAGAACTCCAACTGTAAATTTAATTTAAAATATGCTCAGTAGAAGGTGGCAGAAGGGGACAGAGGGAGAGAAAGAGGGATTAAGAGAGATAAAGAGATTATCTAAAACTGTTAACATGGTGTTTAAGCCCACCAGCCCTTAAATAAAAAAAATCCCATGTATAGAATACTAACTATATTTAAGATGATATTGTAATTTTATTCAAAGAGCAATTCCACTTCTTGACCACTATCACATTCTACAACTTCCACACAATACAACAAACAATATCGACAATCGTGAGCCCATGGCTACACAAGATTCTTGAGAGTCTGTGTGACCATCCATAAAGAATATTCATATATTCACACAGTTACTCTGAAATATTTAACTAGGGTGAAAATGTATAATTAGAAAAGTTATCAGCTATGAAAATGCGCTTTGAATAAAAGCTAAGGGGTACTCTTGAACTGTAATCTTGCTTACATTGAAACTCATGAAAAGTATATTATTGCCAGCTAATGTGATTGTTTTTAACAATTCTTATGACCCCAAGCTGACATAAAAGTTTGTAAGACAAATAATCTACCTCCACATGTAAATACTATTATAATTTTCACATATTACCTTACTCCATTTCATTCATTAGAATTTCTGTCTTTTCTGGAAAATATGACCACTTCATCCTTACATTTGTCTATATTGTCCCTAAAAACTGTAACTGAGAGATAACAGCATAGGCATAACTATCTTTATTTTATGATCAAATGTTAGAAAGTTTAGAAAAAAATGACTTTCTCAAGGAAAACAATAATATTATAACTTTGATTCAAACTATCTTTGGCTTACTCTTATTCCATAAGTCTTTCCCTTATACTCAAAGACGTAATAACTTCTATATGATTATTTTAGGTTGCAACCTACTAAATGATCTGTGTAATAGAGCCCCCAGACATTAGTAGGCATTGAGACCTTAGCACAACTGACTCCGTGATAGAAGTGCCACTCAGGCTGTAAAACTCAGCACATAGACAGCACCACCAGTCAAAACTAAAACAAACACCTAACCATCAAAGTCCATATAGTTCTGGGAACGGTCAAAATGTACTAACCTTGCTTTATAGCTTCTGAAGTTCTGCTTCTGGCTAGCTGTTCTTATTAACTGGATTATGTCAAGCCAGAACATGGTTTTTGTGCTTGAAAGCTTACCCTGAGACAGGCTTAGTGTACACTGAGGTCCTGAACATCCAGTGTACTCACCAGCTGGCTAGTAAAGACTTTCTATAGTTTTAAACCCATGTCTTAGCAGTCTTCTTTGGTGAATACCCAACGGCAATCTGATGCTGGTGCACAGCATTTATTCATAAACTGCTATCCAATCTGTTCATGTATTTAACTATGTCCTGTTCCTGGATGTAAATGAAAGGATTATGCTATGAAAGTTAGAAATCCATGGAGTCCTCCTGTATGGTCATAATTAAATCAAGTGCCTACATTTGAAGTTTTGTAGCATATATGATCTTACTTTCTCTTTTGAAATGATACTAATAAATGACAATATAGGAAGATGATAAATTCTGTTGCTGGAAATAGTTAGTTCACAATGATTTTATCATATATCACAGAGTCCTGGAAATGAATCAGTGCTGATTCCCTCTAATCTGTTGCATACTTCTCAGAAAGTGAATTAATGAGTAGGTATTTTGATTTCCTTGGCTTGTGTTTAGACTTTCCCTCATTGTTTTCTGAAACATTTTTCCTTGGTCAGTGAGTTGTATTGCAAACCTAATTGCCAGATACAAACCATGCTCATTTTCAAAGGTAAAAAAAGTATAATTTAAGTACCAATTGGATATAAACCAAAATAAAGCTTCTCCTTCATTTTTTCTTTTTTATATTTGTGCCATGCTGTACCAGTAAAAATATTAATGTTATGAAAATCAGAGGCTTCAAAAATAAGGGACTGAGAAATTTTATTCTAAACATAAATGTACTATGATATAAAGCTACAGAAATTAGTACAGTATTTAAGGAACATTTTCAATTTCTTTAAAACTTTTCAGGTACATAAAATAATGCTAACTTTAAGTGCCAAAATTTTGTTGTGAATGCTTCAGTTGGAGCTGAGTACCACATGATCTCTTGTTCTCTGTATTTTGGTCAGCTGTGGTTTTCTCTAGTGGTCTCTGCCTGTTAAAAAGAGAAATTTGTTTGATTAGAGGTGAGAACTATACTTACCTGTGAGTATAGGATAAATATTTAGAATGTAGTTAGGAATTATGCCAGCTTAGTGAAGTGGCAATTGTAGGATCACTTCCAAGATCTGTGACTTCACTAGCCCCAGTAGTTGGCTAGGTTTCAGGCGTGGTTTCTCTCTTGTTGAGGAGGTCTTATGTTGAATTAATGAGCTGTTGGTTTCCATAAAGTATTTGTGCCACTATTAAACCCTTATTTTTTTATTTTTGTTTTTGTTGGCCATTCAGTTCTTTATTAGACCATCAGGTGTTTTAGACAGACACGGTATCACAGCTTCACAGAATTAAACAAATGCAATATAAACAAAATTAACACACCTTAAAATAATATTCTACAACAGAGAAAGAACAAAAGAAAAAAATCTTTCATTGTTACAGGGTTTTACATAATGTTGAATGTTTTCTGTATTCTTGGAGGAGGTCTGGCTGACTGTCATGGATTCTACCATGAAGTCTGGTTACTGAGTTGTAACTTGGCATTTTTTTTTAATGCCGAATGCCATTTATTGAAGGGGGGAGGAGGTCTTAAATACAGGCCTACAGCACAACGGGAGAACCCTGGAGGGCAGAAGTTCGCTACCAATGTTTTACAATCTTGCATCTAAGCTGTTAACACCAAATATGCAGGATACACAGACAAGGAACGTCCCTTAAGCATTCAGGAGGGTGGAACCCGGCAGGGAATTAGCATAGGGAGGATATCAAGGTCAAGGTCAGCAAGCAAGGCAACAGTTACCCAAAATGGGGGCCAGGGCCCTACAGGTCCCCCCTTTTACTAAAAATGAGCTTCTGACTTAGGTTGTGTGGGATGTCAGCAGGTCACCTTACCTGCTGTGGGATGTTCTGTATGGCAAATGTGTTGCTAATAAAACACTGATTGGCCAGTGGCTAGGCAGGAAGTATAGGCGGGACTAACAGGATAAAAGAACAGGAAGGCAGAAGGAGTCACTGACTGCCTGCCAGCCACCGCCAGGACAAGCAGCATGTAAAGATGCCGGTAAGCCACGAGCAATGTGGCAAGGTATAGATTTATAGAAATGGATTAATTTAAGATAAAAGGACAGTTAGCAAGAAGCCTGCCACGGCCATACAGTTTGTAAGCAATATAAGTCTCTGTGCTTACTTGGTTGGGTCTGAGAGGCTGTGGGACTGGCAGGTGAGAGAGATTTGCCCTGACTGGGGGCCAGGTAGGAAAACTCTAGCCACACTTACCTGTCATGGAGACACCTACCTGATTATTGTACCATGCTGGTTGATTTTTGGTTTGTAGGTGTTATAGTTCTCTCCCTTGGGAGCTTGCATGGTACCTTCAGATACCATGAAAGCTTGTCCCCAGAAAGAAGACTTTCAGGGCAGATCCCGTTCATATTCTCTGGCTACTGTGTCCAAAATGCTAAGGCTCAGGGATCATTGTAGAAGAGGCAGATGAAGGCTCCATGAAGGCACCAGCTTGATTTCTCCACGGGCAATGAGTTGTATGGGTGTTGTCCTCAGCAATGGTCCTTAGTCCCTGCTGTCAGTTTGCAGAGTTACCTTTTGTCTTAGCATACATCCTGGGTGATTGGGGATTTCCATGGGAACTCTTGGCCAACAACTCAGTTGAGTGTGACTTAGTCCTGCCACTGGAAGCCTCTTTTGGCTACAAGAGATAGCCAGCTGAGACTCTGTATCACCCATTACTAGGAGTTCTCAGCATCCTTTGTGTATATGCCTAAGAGTGATATAGCAGGATCTTGAGGTTGATCAATTCCCATTTTTCTGAGTCATCACTATATTGATTTCCATAGTGGCTGTACAAGTTTTCACTTTGACCAGCAATGGAGGAGGAGAGTTCTTCTTGCTCTACATCTTTGCC
This sequence comes from Peromyscus attwateri, assembly GCA_902168425.1. Taxonomy (NCBI): domain Eukaryota; kingdom Metazoa; phylum Chordata; class Mammalia; order Rodentia; family Cricetidae; genus Peromyscus; species Peromyscus attwateri. The sequence continues at coordinate 28,640 of CABHPP010123754.1, forward strand.
AGCATGAGCTGACACTTGTGATCTTAGCCATCCCGACAGATGTAGGATGGAACAGTACTTCTCATTTGCATTTCCCTGATGGAAATGAATGTTGAACATTTCTTTAAGTGCCTTAAGTGTTTCTCAACATTTGATACCCCTCTATTGAGAATTTTGTTTAGAACTATATCCCCATTTTACATTGGACTTTTTTTTTTTTTTTTTTGGTTTGTTGATGTCTAATTTCTTGAGTTCTTTATATATTTTGGATATTAGTCCTCTAATAAATGTGGAGTTAATAAAAATATTTTTCCATTCTGTAGGCTTCCATTTTGTCCAATTTACAGTGTTCTTTGCTTACAGAAGCTTTTGAGTTTTATGAGGTCCCATTTATTAATTATTGGTCTCAATTTCTGAGCTATTGGTGTTCTATTCAGGAAATTTTCTCCTGTGCCAATGTGTTTAAGGCTATTCCCCACTTTCTCTTCTATCAGGTTCAGTGTATCTGGATTTATGTTCAGGTCCTTGCTGCACTTGGACTTGAGTTTTATGCAGGGTGATAAGTATGTATTCATTTACATTCTTCTACATGTAACCATCCAGTTTGACCAGCACCATTTGCTGAAGATGGTGTCATTTTTTCTGTGTGTATTTTTGACTTCTTCATCAAAAAATCAGGTGTCCTTATGTGTTTGGATGTATGTATGGATCTTAAATTTCTTTCCATTGGTCAATGTGGTTTTTCCTTAATGCCAATACCATGTGGTTTTTATTACTATTGCTCTGTAGTACAACTTTAAGGCAGGAATGAAGATAGCTCCAGCAGCTTATTTATTGTTCATGATTATTTTAGCTATTTTGGATTTTTTGTTTTTCAATATGAAGCTGGTAATTTTCCTGTTAAAGTATATAAAGAACTATATTAGAATTTTGATGGAGACTGCATTGAATCTGTAGATTGCTTTTGGTAGGATGGCCATTTTTTGCTATATAAATCCTATCAATCCATCTTTCCATTTTCTGATATCTTCTTCAATTTCTTTAAGGACATAAAGATTTTATCAAACAAGTCTTTCACTTACTTGTTAGAGTTGCTCCAAGATATTTTATATCATATGGGGATATTGTGAAAGGTATTTTCCCCTGATTTCTTTCTCAGTCTGTTTGTCATTTGTATAAAAGAAAAGCTACTGATTTTTATTTTTATTTTTTAGTTAATCCTGTATGTAGCCACTTTTAGGTCCAGTATTTCTCTGTTTAGGCATGGTCTTGATGATCTGTCCATTGGTGAGAGTAGGGTATCGATGTCTCCCACTATCAGTGTGTGATTTAAGCTGTAGCAGGATTTCTTTTAAAAACTTGGGTGCCCTTGTGTTTGGGGCATAGATGTTTGAATGAAAATGTCATATTGATTGATTTTCCTTTGATGAGCATGTAGTGTTCTTCCCTATCTCTTTTGATTAGTTTTGTTTTGAAGTCTATTTTGTTAGATATTAAAGTGTCTAAACCAGCTTGCCTCTTAGGTCCATTTGCTTGGAATATCTTTTTTAACCTTTTATCCTGAGGTGATAGCTACTCTTGATGTATCTAACAAATTCTTGGATGCAGCAGAAGAATGGATGCTGTTTTCAATACATTCTGTTAGTCTGTGTCTTTTTATTAGAGAACTGAGACCATTGATATTGAGAGATGTCAATGAACAATGTATGTTAATTCGTTCTATTTGTTGTTATTATTGGTGGTGTGTGTGTGTGTGTGTGTGTGTGTGTGTGTGTGTGTGTGTTTCTCTTCTTTTGATTTGCTTGTGTGAGATTATTTTGTTCCTGTGATTTCATGTGTGTAGTTAACCCCCTTAGGTTTGAGTTTTCCTTCTAGCATCTCTGCAGGGCTGGATTTGTAGATAGTTATTGTTTACATTTCATTTTATCATGGAATATCTTTTCTCCATCTATAGTGATTGAAAATTTTGCTGGATATAATAGTCTTGACTGGCATCTGTGGTCTCTTAGAGGCTGCAGCACATCTCTCCAGGCCCTTCTAGCTTTTAGAGTCTCCATTGAGAAGTCAAGTACAATTGTAGTAGGTCTTTCTTTAGATGTTACTTGATCTTTTACCTTTGCAGCTTTTAATATTCTTTCTTTTTCCTCTGTGTTTAGTGCTTTGACTGTTATGTGCTGAGTGGAGTTTTCATTCTGGTCCAACCTGTTTGGTGGCCTGTATACTTTTTGTATCTTTATAGGCATGTTCTTTTTTAGATTAGGAAAAGTTTTTTTATGATTTTATTGAAAACCATTTCTGGGCCTTTGATTTGGGTTCCTTATTCTTCTTGTATTCTTATTTTTTCATGGTATTATCTTTTTATAGTGTTTCAGATTTCCTGGATGTGTTTTGTGTCAAGAGTTTTGTTGTTGTTGTTTTTTGTTTGTTTTTGTGTGTGTGTTAGATGTGTACATTTTTTTTCTTTCACTTCTTCAACACCTGAGATTCTCTCTTTGATCTGTTGTATTTTGTTGGTGAATCATACCTCTGTGGTTCCTTTTTGAAAGTTTTCTTTCCCAGAATTCCCTCGGATTGCGTTTTCTTTATTGACTGTATTTTCAATTTCAGGTTTTGAACCGTTTTATTTATTTTCTTACATTGTTTGTATTTTTTTTATTTTTAATGGATTTATTCATTTCCTGTTTAAGGATCTCTATTATATTCATAAAGATTTTTTCATGGTCTTTTTCTTGTACTTCCGCTTTGTTGGCATATAGCTGGGCTCTGGTAGGACAGCTGGGCTCTAGTGGGCACATACTGTCCTGGCTATTGTTGATTGTGTTTTGACACTGGCATCTAGGCATCTGGGTTTGGGATGATTATAGGTCTAGGTGCTGATTTCTGAGTTTGTCTTTTTTGAGCTGGTATTTTGTTGTTTGGTTTCTGTTTCCTCTCTGCATTTTCAGAGAGTGTGATGGCTCTTTGTTGCCTCTTTTCCTGGCTTGTTCAGATGATGTTTTCAAAGGGAATGCCTGCTGGTTTTGGAATCTGAGCAACTGAGATGAGTTGGGGGAAGGAAAGTTGGAGGGAAGGTCTTTGTGATCGATTAGGGGTGTGGTCAGAGAGAAAAGGGAGACCACAGCAGGTTTCCTGCTACAGAGCTAGGAATGAGACTGGGGGATTGGATCTCAAGAGCAGTGGGAGAGGTATGGGCCTGCTTTCAGCCTACTTGTTGCCCTGGGATGTGTGACCCTTTGGTTAGAAGGGGGTGCCTGCTGGATTGGGGTCCAAGATACAGTGACAAGTGGTGGGGACAGAATTTAGGAGAGAATAGTCTGTGGGATCCCCAGGAGATGTGAGCAGGGGGAGATAAGGGTGCATCTGGTTTTCTGTTGCAGCACTAGTGATGAGACTGTGGGATTGGGTCTGGGGGAACACTGGTAAGACAGGAGAAGTTCTGAGAGCAGCCTATCTGGTTTTCTGGCAGGTGTGGTCTGGAGTTTAGCAGGGCATGCCTTCTGGAGTTTGGGGCTGGGATTCAGCTATGACTGGGGGGAGGGAGCTTAGGAGGGGATGGTCTGTGAGAACCACCGGAGGTATGGGCAGAGGGGCAGAGGGGACAGAGGGCTGCAGCTGGTGTTCTGTTGCAGTGCTAGGTTGGGACTAGAGAACAGAGTTCCAAAGATCTTTTTAAATGGGATAAATCCAGAGTCTTTACACCTCTGTTTATGTGCCTAGATTATCTTCCACAGACAATGATTTAGGTCCACTCAGCACTGATTCCTATTTCATTGTTCAAGCTTACTTATGAAGGATTTGTTTTTAATCATTCAATTTTTATTGATGGCATAGTTATAATAACTATTCCCCCACGTAACAGTGTTCCTGCGATTCTCACAGGAGATATTCCATTGATCTAGTCCTTACTTTGCTGAAACCTTGTTTCTCCTTGTTCATGAAGTCAAAAGAACTTGGTCCTTCAAATATGGTTCAATTAGGTGCAAACACTTTTGTTTTAGAAATCTGTTAGTTAAACACCATTTAAGTTAAAACCACACACCTCTATTTCCCTCCCATGTGGTAAATGGCAGATGTACCTTCATAAGCCAGGTTCAGATATTTGGAAGGCTTGTGTATTTTACCACTGGCTAGATGAGAGAGTCTCTGTGACCTTTAACAGTACAAGGTCTGGGATGGCAGATGTTAGGTTATCAGTAGTAGCCACACATGGAGAGAGACTAAGGAAGGTGTTATGTTTCCAGCCTTTGGAATTGCATCTTGGGAATAAAGGAGATTGGCAAGTCACTGTTCCCACTACAGGGGATGGGATGCAAGTACTCTTTATCTGTCAGTCATGGTTTGACTTCAGTTGAGAACACACCTTTAACTTCCTGCCCTGTCCTTTGCCCACTACTTCTGTGGGTACCCATTGTTGGCTTAACCAGATTTTTAGCGACGATATCCAGTTGAGGAGGGGAGTTCTTTCTGAACAAACTTGGCCCTTCTAGCAGCGTCAGTGAAAGACTGAATCCCTATAATTGGATTAAGGTAATTGAGGTATGTGCCAAACCAAAAGCAAAGACAAAAAGAATATCACCCTCAATCTTAAATTATTTCTGTTTTTATAGTCTTGTCAGACACTTGGGGAAAACGGCTATTATCTGTATGCACTTGAGGAGTTGAGTTAAAAAAAAAAAAACCTCAATGAAATTCTATTAATAAATAGATGAGGATCCACATAGGATGTTATAAGAAGTGGGTTTAAACATTTGTATGTGATTTAAAAACATATAAGAAAAATTTTGGCACCTGACTGGGTATTGTTTAAAAGAGAGAAATTCCAGAACTGCACTCAACATAAAACAGAGATGACTCATTTATAATGAAAAAAGAATTTGGATAGAAATCTAAGGAGCCTAGCATTTCTTGTACATGCAAAACAGAGAATGAGGCGTGACTGCAAAGTTCCAGAAGGGGTGAGAAAAGTGAGAACACAAGAGAACTTGTTTTAACAGAGATGCAGTAAGAACTGCAGAGATCTTGGGAGGTCCTGTTTGAGAGAAGGTCAGAATTTGGTCTGAACTATCTTACAGAGTGGGACTCAGTGAGGACTTGGCTAAAGCCTTTATTTGGAATTTTACTTATTGTGGTGAAAATATTATTCACTATAATAAACATTTCTGTGGTAGGTTTTTTCAGAAACCTATGGCTCGGCCTGGAACAGTGCCCAAACCTCCAAAGACATTTTCTTGGCATTGATTCTGAGTGATGAAAACTCCAGGGAAGGCTGCAACAATTACCTCTGCCCCAAGCAATTTTCATACTATTGCATGAAGTTACAAAACAAAAATACGTAAACAAAAATACAAAATAAACTTGTCATTGCAGACAACCCCTTACTTTTTCTCATTTCCATGAGGAAAACAAGTTAGAGGTTTGACTAGCTAAAGACCAATGATGCTGGTGGCTCCTGTATGAGTCTGGGAAGATACTCACCTTCTTGTGTAGGAGATAGAATTATCTTTGTATATTCCAGAACATGGAAATGTTCATTTTCACCTGGGCATTGGAAGGGCATGTGTCATTGCCAGAACTAATTATCTTTTAGATCCCATGGCTAAGTCTACAGAACAAACAGTGCATTGGGCATCTCTCTATCCAGTTCCCCAAATGCTGGTACTCTTAGATTGTTTCTCTGGAAAACACCCAAAATACCCCCAGATGAGGGGTATTCTTGACAATCCTGAAGGAGTACTCCTTACAATTCATGAGGTCATTGGAGTGTTCACTACAATGAACAACAGAAACTTTATAGGAACTAACAGAGCATCTACTTTTTTTTTATGAATAACAACCAATAGTTGCTGTACACTTTATTATTCTTAGCCATTTTTTTTAGAAAAATCAAGTTTGAATCTATTTTAATTTTTATAGTTAATCCCCAGTCATGACTATATTTTAAAACGTGATTTGCCTATACAGTACGACATTTCATTTTGTCAATTTCCAACAGAAATTGTTTTGTTGTTACACTGACTCTTTTTCCCATTCCCCTGACCCTACCTGTGCCCTTCCACCTGTCATCACAGTATGACATTTCATTTTGTCATTTTCCAACAGAAATTGTTTTGTTGATGCACTGATTCTTTTTCCCATTCCCCTGACCCTATCTGTGCCCTTCCCCTTGTCCTCACAAGCCATCTTTCCTGCTTCTTGTGCCCCGTTGCCCTCCCATCCCTTCGTCAAAACTCATTTTCCTCACTGTAGAAAATAAAATCTGGTTTTTTATTTTGTTATGCAAATTCACCAAGTGGAAATATATGTGCACTAATACAAAGATTTATATAAAAGATATAAAATTCACAGTTATATTGAAAAGTAAATAATTTCTGAAGGTTATATTCATTTAAGAGAATATTTTAGCAGCAATGTTTATTCAGTATGATCTGTTGATATCTATGTTTTTACCCTAGAGGATGCAGGTAGGTAGATGTGTGAACATTTGCACACACACCTATTCACCAAAATATTTTATATTTTATTGAGATGTAGCTATATTCTACATCTAATTTACACATGATGTCTTCATTTTATGACTGGAAAATGTAAACTTTTAAATATGAAAACTAAAAATACTGACTTCTTTAAAAGTTAGAGAAAATATCTCTAGTAAGAGAGAACTAAAGAGATCTATGTAGTAGATATAGTGGGATAATGTTATTTCTTGTGTAGTATTTGGGGACATTAAATAAAAAGTAAGAAAAATGATGTGTAGACCTCAAGTCAGAATTAATTTTTAGTAATATATATGAAATGTCACAAATTTATAAGTTAGAAGGGAAAAACATTCATAATACTTTCATCAATGAGTTTAACATCTATGTGGGGAGGCAGAAAATGATAAAACATGATGATTGTCTTAAGACCTTAAACCATTAAATGGCAGTTAGCCAAATCATTAATGTTAAACAAATATATCATAGTAATTGTTAGTAAAAAGAATTACCGGGCACAGTACATGGGATCTCTTTGTACTGAGTAAACATATTTTTCTTTAAATCTAAAAATATTCAAGAATTTGGTAAAGGTTCTAAAAGTGATGGAGACTAATTAATTTGGAAATGGTGGAGGACCTTGATAAATGCCCCTACCTCCAAATAGGAAACAGTAAAACCATCAAAATAACCATATAATAAAAGAAAAAGTAGGAACAGTAAAACATTGGTTTCTGCAAATCCTGCTCTTCTCTTTTTTTTTTTGAGTAGAAAGAAAGAAGGTTTAAATCCAAGTGCAACGCAGCTAGCAGCCCATGGGAAACATCCTGGGAGAAGAAGGAAGGGGTCAGATACATTGTTTTCCTGTTTCACAAGAGCAGCTGATGAGCTCTTCCAGCTAAACTTTATTTTTGAACTGAGGGTCATGTGTCATTGCCATAGTAAGAGAAAATCTCAGGAGACACGCACCAGTTTCCAGCTGCAAACTAGGACAAGGCCCTTTGTTTATCATCTCTTGGCCTTCACCCTAAATTCTTGTGACCTTAGACCACTCTCTTGAGTGTTAAAGACCTCCACTGACAGTAGGTGTAATCAGGAAACCTCATCAAGGGACCCAGGCTACCAATTATCTCCCTTTTTGTCAAATTTATAAGTGAATGTTAATATATGTACTAATGATGAACACACAACAGTCCCCAAGTACTGTTTATGTGCCAGTTGCCACTCATATGATTTATTTAGTTCAGTCATAGTATTCTTTATATTTTACCATCTTTCTAAAATACAAGTATTTGGTTTTTATCTAACTTCCTGAGGTTGGGAATGAGAGGATATGCAATTGTTAATGACTCTTGGATCATCTATTGGACATAGTGGTTCCTTGTCATTGCTGGAAAAAATGATTACAACCAGTGACATGAAACAACACACATTTATTATCTTACAGTCACTTAGACTGGAGGTCTGAAAGATGTCTTTCTAGGCTAAAACAAAGTGCTTACAAGACTCTCCTGCTTTCTAGGGTATCTAGTAGAGAATTGATTATTGATGGTTGCTTCCCCCATTTTTAGATTTTAGAGGTTTTCTGAATTGCTTATGGTCTCTCTTCATCTTGAAAGATCAGAATGGCTCTTTGGGACTTCCTTTTTTGTTGATTTAAAAATGTATCTACTTACTTTTGTTGTATGTGCCTGATGTATATATGTGAACATGAGTGTGCCATGGCACATGCATGGAGATAGAGGACAAGCTTGTGAAGTTGCTTCTCCCATTCCACCTTTATGTGGGTTCCTGGGATGGAACTCAAGTTGCCAAGCTGTAAGAAATGTTGTATGAGCTAAGACATCTTGCTGACACAGAGTGACATCATTCTTATGTGAGAGTGGTGTTTCTGTCTTTGTCATCTTTCAGGAGCACTTATGGTTATTTTGAAACATCTGTGATATTCACAGTATAATTTCCCAATTTTATATGAAGTGTTTAGCAGTTAGCTAGAACTGTAGATTGGGAATGCCAACTTTATTGAGGTTTTGCTTAAAATAATAAATTACATCACCTCAATCAGATTAAAACCTCTTAGTGCATTATATACCACAGCCACATTTCCGTTACCCATGAATTATGTTTGTAGAAGCTTTGGTTGCCATGTGACATATAGAATATGTTTTACTAATGAATTTTATTATGAATACTTATAAATATATTATAAATCCTATTACAATTTTATGTGGCTAGCCTTCCATATGTATTTTTTCCATTTTTCATTTTACTTATTATTTTATTCTGAGGCAAGGTCTTTCTGTGTAACTCAGACAGGCCTGAAACTCACTATATATCCTAGGTTTGGAAAGAACTCATGATGACACCCTTGCTGTGGCCTCCCAAGTGTTGGGATCAGAGGTAGGTATCATTATGCATGACCTTCCTTCAAGTTTGTAAAGCCATTGAGGCAGAAAAACACATGAAATAGCTTATCATTTAGGACATCATTGGGCTTAGGCTACATACATATTACTGCCCTAACAGTGCTCTTGAAAACTTATAACCTTTATCTGCATGTGCCATATGCATGTACCCTTCTCCTAACAATGGATATAGACACCCAAGACCGTCCCCTGTGTCAGGCTGCATGTACCTGCTTTAAACAGTGCAAGTAAGTTATTCCCTTTAACAGCTTCTTAATAATTTCCCACTTCTATTTGAACATATCCTGAAACATATTCTGAAATCAAGGAAGATGGGCCTATCTATGCTAAACTAGCTCCAGGTGTGGGCACAATCAGAAAATGGGGTCTTCTAGGTATCTAACTTTAACTCTGCAGGTTGATGTTAGTGTAAAAGGAAAAGTGTAAGAGTGAGCACTCAGCTAGAAATGTTTTACTCAGATTGATTACCCAATTTTTTTCAGTTTCATACTGTGGTGGTTTGAAAGAAAATGGCTCCCAAAGGGAGTAGCAGTATTAGGAGGTGAGGCTTTGTTGGAGGAAGTGTGTCACTGTGGAGATAAGCTTTGAGGTCTCATATATGCTCAAGCCCAGTGTTCAGATCACTTTCTGTTACCTGAGCAGGATATAGAAAACTCAACTCCTTCCCTAGCACCATGTCTGCTTGCATGCCACCATCCTCCCTGCCATGATGATAATGGACTAAACCTCTGAAACTGTAAGCTGATAACTCAGTTAAATGGTTTACTTTAAAAAAAGTTGCCATTGGTCATGGTGTCTCTTCACAGCAAAAGAAGTCCTAACTAAGACACATACACACTGGTTATGGTTTTGCTATAGAGGCTCAGGTCTTAAAATTAGGGAAAGAATTCACTGGTATACTCTTTTTAACCCTGTAGTTTCCTGGGTAACTGTGTTCCAATGGTTATATGAGTACTCATGAGAGATAATTTTTTTCCCTTTTACTGATAGTAGATTTTTTTCTTGCATAATATATCCTGATTAAGATTTCCCCTCTCACCTTCTGCTCATCTCCCCTCTCATCCAGATCCAACTCCTTTCTCTCTCCTTGGAGAACAAATATGTTTCTAAGGAATAATAATAAAATAAAATACAACGTAGTAAGACACATAAAAACTAACAAGGGAATCTGTGGCTGATATGTAAAATTAAATTAAATTATAAAATAAAATAAAAAAGAACTAACAGCAGAATATGACAAAAAAAGAGCCCAAGAAAAGGCACACGAAACAGATATAGATGCAAATACTCACTCATTCCCACACTCTGCAATCCTATACAAACACTAAACTGGAAGCCATAATTTATAAGATATTTATAAAGGTAAATTAAAAATAAGATAAAGGTGTTTAAAACATCCTGACAATATTATGAGTCAAGGAACTTCCAAAAACCTCATTGGGTTCATTTTCTGTTGACCATCTACTACTGGGCATGCAGCCTACCTTTAAGAGTCATTTATTTTCCCAGTAAAAGTCCCTTGAGGAAAACTAAATTTTCATTTGAAAGTAGTTATCAATTGTAGATTGCTTCTGAGTTATGTTTGGGGGCCATATGTTCACTTCTCTTTTGACCTCTAGGACAAAAAGTGTGTGCTAGTGTGTGTTGCCTCAATCTCTGTGAATTCAAATGTACATCTATCTTGTTGATTTAGAGGGCTTTGTTTTCTTAGTGTTCTCCATGCTCTCTGCCTCTTATACTCTTTCCTTCTTTCTCTTCTGCAGGGTTTCCTGAGCTCTGAGAGGAAGGATTTGAAGGAGATATCCCATTTATGGCTGAATATTCCAAGGTCTCTCACTCTCTGCAAAATATTTGGTCGTGGGTCTCTGTATTTGATTCCATCTGCTGCATGCTTCTCTGATTGTGGTTGATCAAAAAAAGCACTGATATATTAATGTAGAAGAAGGTCATTCATTAGGTGACCCGTCCTGCAGGTCCAGTTATTTGTGGGTCTCGAGCCAGGAAACACCTGAAAGCCAAGGGGGTGAGAAAGGAAGGGAGCCAGGCGCATAATAAGACACTGAGTCAATCTGAGTCGTGTCAAGACTCCGTTTATTGAACCAGCTACTAAGGTTTTATAGGCAGAGCTCCAGGCAGGAGAAGGGAAGCAGGGAAAGCAAGGAGAGAATAATGGAGATTCCTAAGGGAGGGTTAAGGTGAGGTCACTTTGGTCCCAGGCCCCTGCAGCTGGCTGATTAGCATCTGTTTAGAGAGTTTATCTAGTCGTAAATCCTGCTGTGGGCTGATTAACACATGTTTCAGGAGGTTTATCTAATCATAAATCCTGAAGTCTGTGGTACCAGGTCCGAGGCTTGATAAATCAAGGAGAGTGACACAGCTGCCCAGAGTCAGTCTCCAACAATTAGGAGTCATTTTATTACTATTTATCATCATCATCATCATCATCATCATCATCATCATCATTTTAGAGCAGTAGTTTTTGGTTTTATCCTGGGTCCCTGGGTTATCTAGTCTCAGGTTCTTGGTTACCTAAGCAGTGCCATTTATGGGTTCCATCTCATAGTGTGGGCCTTAAGTAAAATCAGATATTGGTTGGTCACTCCCACAAGCTTTGTGCCACCATTGCACTAGCATATCTTCCAGGGAAGACACAATTGGAGATCAAAGGTTTTGTGGCTGGATTGATGTTTATGTTTCTCTTTTGCTAGAGGGCAGAATACTTTTCTGTACCAAAACCACTAGAATGTAGGACGAAGGCTCTATATAGCTACCAACTCAATTTCTTCATGTTCAATGAGTTGTCTAGGTTCTGTATTATGCAATGGGGCTTTGCTTTCAGTTCATGAAGAACAAAGAGCAACCGATAGTCTTGGTAACAGCCTGTGTTGTTTGGAGGTTCCCATGGGACCCTCTTGACTAATGACTCAGTTAAATATAACATAATCCTGGGACTGGGAGCTTCATTTGGTGACAAGGGATAGCTTATTGAGGCTCTGTATCCCCCATTATATTGTGATATCATTTAGATTATCTATCTATCTATCTATCTATCTATCTATCTATCTATCTATCTATCTATGTGTGTATGTGCGTGTGTGTGTGTGTGTGTGTGTGTGTGTGTGTGTGTGTAAAATCTAGGAAACTTCTGGTATATTAGGTTTCCATACTACCCCTCATCTGGTCCTTAATTTTAGTGGTCTCTCCCCATATTCCCTCCTTGGAGAAAGAATTTTCAACACTGTACTTTTCTGTTGTAATTTAGAGTTGCTATCATAAGAATGTAAGACACATCTTTAAATAAAATTTACTATGTAATATTGTTTGTGGAATTGAGCTTTCTGCTGTTATGATAAAGTACTCACAGATATCAATTTCAAGGAAGAGAAGCTTACTTTGGCTCACAATTCTAGAAGTTTTAGGCCATGGATAGTTGGCTTTGGTGTTTTTGGAGTATGGTGCCACAGAGAATCCATGGTTAGGCAAAGCTGCTCACCTTATGGTGTCGAGGAAGCACAGGGGTGGCACAAGCTCTCCCCTTCACAGGTGTGCTCCCAATGACCTACTTTCTTCAGCTAAGCTTTATCTCTTCATATTTCTATCACCTCATGATATAGCCCATGGATGGATAGAAGCCTGGACACAGGATACACAAGGGTGCAACAAATATTTGCTCAATGAATACAGACATTTCTCATGATTATACAATTACATGGATTTGCAAATTGTAAGTTTAACTAACTTGAATTGCATTTGTGGATTTGTTGGCTTTATTCTGCAATTTGGATAAGGACTCAGTTTCTTTTCTTATCTAAAGCTCAACTGATAGTGTAGATTTTAATTTTCTTTAAAAAAAAAAAAACTCTTGAGGACTTAAGAGATGTTCAGTAGAAGGGGATTCAGATCTGGTGCTGTAAACCCAGCCAAATACCCTTGACTGGTGAGGTCACAGACCCTAGAGTAGAACTTACTATTGCCACTTTCTTAAACTACTATAATTCCTAATTATAATCTAAATAAATGTTTTTATATCTACAGATAAGTGAAGTTCTTATCCCTCATCAAAGAAGGTTCTTCTTTCAGCAGATGGAGAAAACTATAGAAATCTACAGCTGCTCAAAATACAACTGAATTGAAGAATGCCTAACCCCAACTGATATACCTACCACAAGGAGCCTTACACCTATGGCTTATGGAACATCACAGAACAGGAAGTAGAAAGATTGTAGGAGTCAGAGGCCAGGACCTCTAATGAAATGATATTATCTTCTATATATGACAGAGAAGTTGCAATCTTGAAATCTTAACAGTAAGGTCACCTAAAGAAGATTTGCACAATGAAAACACCAGTTGAGATGCTAGCAAGGATGGAAGAAATCTCACAAGTCCCCACCCCTAGCTACAGGCAATTGATTAAATTAATGTTTATTCAGCTAATCACTAATATAATTACTGAATATATACAAAACAGAGGGAGATATCATTCTTACTAAGCATGTAAATATGAAAATAATGACTATGTATTATCATCAGAATAATAGAAATAGTACTGTCTAAAAGGAAAACTCTAGGAATTGTTAAATAGTTCGCATTTATTTGGCATGTCTGTGAAAACCTAGTCTCGAATCTCTTAAAACTTACATGTATATATCAATTACATTTCAGTTTTTTATGTATATTTAGTTCTTTTACTGTTTTAATGACTTCTCCCATTTGGGTCATTCTCAAAATTTCTATTCTCAGAAACTGTACAGTCTTACTGTTATTGAGGACTCTAATGAGCTTTGGAATGTGGGTGAAATTTATCAGTTTTATCAATATTAATTGTTAACATTTAACCCAATGATATTGATTCTATTGCAAGTTAATATGTGATCTATTTTATCTAAAATAAAACGTATCTTATAAAAACAGGAAAATTTTATGACATTGGTATTTTTTCCCATTTTCTCAGATTACATTCTGTATTTCTTTATAGACTCTCCTATCTGATCTTATATTAGTCTGTTGAAATATACCATCTACAACCTTCTGGAAAGCCACACTGGAATTCATGAGCAGAGAAGGGTTTGCTTTAAAGAAGTGTGCTGTTTCAAAGACCTGAAGGGGCTGTCAGGCCACACTTGACATTTGTTCTGCTGTTATTGATCTTCAGTTTTAAGTTGGTGGATTTTGTATTTTTTTTTATTTCAGTACAAGATTTTGCACTTAAGTGTACAACAAAAATATTCTTTGTTTCATTTTTACTATGCTTCTGTCTGGAAGTTTTATTGATGACTGTGACAATAGGTAGGTTCAGAGAGACAGGAACAGACAATGTATGATCAGAGAAGACACAACCAAGTCTAATAGATCAGGAAGATACAGAGTTCTGTGGTACAGAAGTGACAGCAGAGTTCTCATGATCCATTTTCTTCTCAGAGTCCAAAGTTTGCTGAGTTATCTTGACTTACTAATTTCCAATATCTTACTCTGTGCACTGGACAAAAGAGGAAAATGTGGATGAGTATGTCCCACACCAGAAAACTACTTCATTTACCAGAAACTACTTCATTTAGCTTCTTTGAGTAGATCATATATCCTCAGATTTCATCTCCTCAAGAATGTGGATTTATTATAAAAACCTAGTGGTAATAGTTGAATTTGACTTTTTCTTCTTCAAATGAAAAACATAATTATATTACAATGCCAGATATATATATATGTATATATATTATGTATATATATATAGTATAGGCATAGGAATCATAAAAAGTATCATGTTATTGATTAATTAAATTTTACTTGAATTTTACAGGATAAATATTTTGCTATTGTCAAAACAGAATTAAAATACATCAGATGGTTCATGAGAGAAATAAATTTTAAAGTAATGTCATAAGACCAAATTCACAGAGCCGACATAATGGTGAGAGAAAGTTTAGTACTCAGCCACAATGCACTCAAACTATAAATAACACAAAGTGGGAAGCACACAAGCTTTAAAGCCAGTTAGATCTTCATTTACTTAATTTCTCTTGAGACTCATTTACTTTAACTTTGAAATTAAAACAAAGCAGTACATTACGGTACTGAAATTAATAAGATAGTACTTTAGTATGAAAATTGAAGAGTGTGTGATGTAAAGCATAATTCAGTAAAATCTGGAATGATAACTGAACTTAAATTAACATACATAGAGTTATCACTAATTATTTGATAGGATCAGAAGAAGATGACGATCCTAAGCTATATTTATAAAAGTTAACCTTATAATGAGATAATTACTTAAATGAAAGGATCTTTATGGTGTCATTCAGCATTGAAAAGTTTATCAGATCACTATTGTGCTTTGTCATGTTGTATTTCATAAAGTACTTCACTTTGAGGGAGTCACTGTTATTATCCCTATTATATAAAAAGTAAAATAAAGCATAGGGCTCAAGTAAACACAGCTTTTAGTTGGTGGGTAGAAATAACAATGAAACTCAATTGAGTTTCAGACTGTAATTTTATTTTATTTTCTCCTTTATTAAAAATAGATTCTTTTCTCATATACTATATCCTAATTATGGTTGCCCATCCCTCCACTCTTCCCAGTTCCTCCCCACCTCTCTTCACATTCAGATCCACTCCCTTTCTGTCTCTCATTAGAAAAGAGCAGGCTTCTAAGAGATAACAAAACATAACAAAAAATAGAACAGGATAAAACAAAACCATCACACTAAAGTTGGACAGGGGAACCCAACAGAAGGAAAAAAGCCCAAGAGAAGGCACAAGAATCAGAGACCCCTCATTCATTCACACACTCAGGAGTACCATAAAAATACTAAACTAAAAGCTATGATATATATGAAGAGGAACTGGAGCAGACTCATACAGGTCCTGAGCTTGCTGCTTCAGGCTCTGTGAGTTCATATTAACTTTGCTCAGCTGACTTAGAAGGATTTGTTCTCCTGGTTTCCTCCATCCTTTCTGGCTCCCACACTTCTTCTGCCTTTCCTTCCTTGAGGTTCCCTGAGCTCTGGTGGGAGGTGTTTGATGGAGACATCCCATTTTGTGCTGTGTGTTCCAAGGTTTCTCTCTGTCTTTCTCAAATGTCTGGCCACAGGGCTCTGGATTTTTTTTTTCACATCTACTGTGGGAGGAAACCTCTCTGATGGTGGTTCAATAAGGCACTGATCTGAGTATAGCAGAATATCATTAGTAATCATTTTATCACATTACTTTTTAAGACCATCCCCACCCAACCCCAGTGCACCCAGGAGATCTCTTCTATTTCCCCTTCCCAGGGAGATCCACAAATCCCCCCTTGGGTACTCTTTGTTACTGACAGACTGATACACACACACCCATAAACACATACACACACACACACACACACACACACACACACACACAGCCATAAACAAGCACACACACACACATACACGTACATATGTACACACACATACACAAACGCATACACATATATTTTTGCACTACTGTTGAGCTTCATCGATTCACTACACAGCAAAGTGCAAGGGAAATTGTATTGTGCATTTAAAATATGTAAGAAAGAAGCTATAACTCCTTCTTCTTAAAAAAAAATCAGTAGCTACTTAACATATCCATGACTTTGCTTCCATGATCTGTGAATATTTCAAAATAAGAAAAAGGTTCCATTATTAGAAAGAGATGGAAACATGCCTAGGCCTTTCAGCATGACCCAGGGCTTTAAGATTCACACTCTTGATGAACAGTACCTTTCTCTTCTATATTTATTTATTTAAGATAGATTGTTCTCTCATACAAGACATCCTGACAACAGTTTCCCCTTCTTCCCCTCCTCCCATCTCCCCTTCTCATCTCCCATCTCCCCCAACTCTCCATCTCCTCTCAACTTCCACCTCTATTATTTCCCTTCAAAACAGAGCATGCCCTCAAGAGACAACAACCAAACACAACAAAACAAGATACACTGAGACAAGGCAAAAGCCTCCCCATACCAGGGCTGGACAAAGCAACCCAATAGGAGGGAAAGAGTAGCAAGAGCAGGCAAGAGTCAGAGACACATCTACTCCCACTTTTAGGAGTCCCACAAAAACACCAAGCTGACAGCTAGAACAGAGTACTTGATGAAAACCCTTTTAGAGTCTGTGCTTGCTGCTTTAGTCTATGAGCTCATATGAGTCTTACTTAGTTCATTCAGTGGGACGTGTTCTCCTGGTGCTCTCCATACCCTCTGACTCTCACATTTTCTATCTCCCTCTTTTGTGGGGTTCCCAGATTTGCAAGGGGAAGGACTACCCACCATGGGGGACCTCCAATCTATACTGTCTGCCTAACGTCTGGCTGTAGGTCTCTGCACCTGCTCACATCTTCTGCAGGAGGAAGCCTCTCTGATGATGCCTGGACAAGGCACTGATCTATGACTGTAGCAGAATGTCTTCTGGAGTCAGTATTTTTTGTCAGTTATGTGTGGTTCTACTCTAGGTCTCTGAGCTATTCAGCCTTTGGGTCCTGGCCATCCAGACAGTGGAAGGCATGGGCTCTCTCTTCTGGCATAGGCCTCAAATTAAACCAAACATTGGTTGGCCACTCTCAGAAGTTCCACTGCCCCAGCACGTCTTGCAGGAAGGATAGATTGTAGGTCAAGGGTTTTGTGGCTGGACTGGTGTCCAGGTGCTTCTTTCCATAGCCTGCAGAGTATCTTCCTGTAGCAAAGAGACTGGAATGTAGGGGTGTAGGCTCCATTTGGGGACCAGCTAGACCTCTGTGTTCTCAATGTTACTGAAAGATGCTGTCTCTCAAATGTCCTCCTATTTTACCTCAGAATAATTTCAAAATTTTCCCCATTCCCAAGCTTACCACCTCCTCTCAGGCCTTAAGTTGATACATTCAGCATCCATGCCCCTGTCCACTTCGTCCTTTACCCATCTCACACTGTCTTAAACTTAATGCCACCTTATTAATCTCTTATCCATGTCTCTCTGCTTATATTGTGGGAAAAGGTATGTCTTCCTTTTGGTGAAGAGAGGCTGCATCTCTCTGTTTGCTTTGGCTCATATTTTCTGCTATGTCATATTTTCTGCTGTGTTTTCTTCACTCTTCTACCTGAAAATGTGCTGTTCGGTGACTACTAAACATGTGCTCTCTCTCCTACCTTGAGCTCCCTTGACCTCAGTTACTTTATTAGTTATTACCTTATCATATTTCCTTTTCTCAAATTCATTTCCACATTCAAGAGTGTCTGTTTTTTTTTTTTTGTAATTTCTCTCTCATTCTTCAAGGGGTTTAATATGAAAATGGTCATTGCTTTCGTGTACACTGTTAGTACACAGCTGTTTTGCACTTCCTTTTCTCCCCTCTCACTTCCTTTTTCTCATTCTCCCTTCATTGCATCTAGAGTTATGAAAAGCAAAAAGCTGTACTAAAGTAAATTAATGCATATACTTTCTAAATGTCTCTATATGGTGATATTTTATTTGTACTAAAATGTGATTTGTATGTTAATAAATAAAGTTGCCTGGGGGTCAGAGCTAATAGCAAACCTTAGCAGAAGGTGGGTGGTGGTGGTGCACGCCTTTAATCCCAGCTCTTGGGAGGCAGAGCTAAGCGGATTTCTGTGTGTTCAAGGATACAGCCAGCATGGAGACACACGCCTTTAATCTCAATACCAACCATAGAAGACCTGGAGGTCTGTACAGATGGGCAGTGACTAGGAGGTCATGTGGTTGGGTTTACAACCAATGAGAAGGCAGAACAGAAACTCTATAAAAAGACAGACACACAGGAAGTGGGTCTCTTTCGGAGAGGTAGGACAACAGCGAAAGTGAAGGGTAAGGTTTTTAGCTCTTAGCTATTGCTCTGACCTCTTGGCTTTCATCTCTGTATTGGTTCTGTGTTTCTTATTTAATAAGATAGTTGGTTACATCTACATTTCTATTCTACAGAATTCCGTATACCTTTTCAGTTATTGATTTTCAATATTCTTCTATTTTGGTCTCTACTCTTCCACATCAGCTCCCATGCCCATCTGTTGATAGAGGGTTCTATATTTTCATCTGTAATATTGATCCTGAATTTCAGATCAATAAATGCATTTACTGAATAGGCCATACCCATAGAGCAATAGTAGGTCATAGATGCACAACATGAATTCTCTAATAGAAATGTTTTGCCCAAATTTCCAACAAAATACCAGAAAAATGAGTAATTATATGCCTATTATTTTTTGATCTATTGGGTGTACCTGTATTTTTAAAACACCCATAATGGGGATGCAGAAACTTGTCTTGTGTCCTACCAATCCCCTGGTGTATAAATGAACTTCCAGTATTATAGATTGAGAACAAAAACACTGTCCAGAATTTCTTGGCTGAGAGAACTATGGGGCAAAGCAGAACATATCAGAGAGCTTAATGTAGTCTTCCCCATAACTGCACCTTCAATGTTACTAGAATTATGTATTTTTGAGATGTTACTAATTTACATTTGTAAGGACATTCTTCCCTTCCAGCTATTATTTAAACCAATTTTACCACATTGTAATTTAAAATAAGCTTTTTAAGTGACATAATATTTTGTTCCCATCTTAAGAATTCTGCAGATATTTTAGATATCTCTTGTACTTTACTGTGAAGAATATTTATGTTTTTGACATTACATTGTTTAACTTGTATTAATTTTTAATGTTTTAAACACAGATTTAACTATAAAATATTTCAAGATTCATTTTGATAATATTACTTATTATAAGTACAAGAAAAATTGGCTAACTGAATGAATATTAAGATTCCCACTACTGATAGAGTTAAACAATAAGACAGGCCAATTGAGATATGCTTCCATAGAAAAAACACACTCACACACATGAGTGCATCCACGTGTGTGCATGTGCATGCATACACACCCATATAGAGAGGTAGCAAAAGTTGCAGAAATAATTTGACTTACAAAGGAACTTTTAATGTTTTAGATTCGCTGCTTGTAATTAACTATTAGCATTTTAAAATGTTTATTTTGAGTCAGATTCTCATAAACAGCATATTAAATAACTTCCATGTGTATCGGGCACATATATGGTAGACATACATACATTCAGTCAAACTCTCATATACATAAATACAAATAAATGAATCTTTAAATTTTCCTATATAACCCTATCAGTTATTATAAATGGCTTTCATGGTACTAGTTGCAAGGATAATCTGTTGAGTCCTACAGACTTTATGATGGTGAACATATCCTGTGTCACTCATACCCCCATAGAACCAGCACCTTAGATCCTTTAAACAAGAATGCACTTCTTATTTTAATACAGAAGTTATTAGTAAGCCTGGGCTTAATTAATGAAATTGAAGACTTAAAGCAGGGCCAAATTTTGTCAATACATCCTTTAGTGAAATAAGTAAGTTTCATCATAATTGCTTTTTTACCTTTTCTATTTGCTTGATTTTCCTCTAAAGATACAGACTTGTTCCTCATTATCCATTCCCAGCTGCCCTCGAAGATTGTGTTTCTGTAGTCAAGTTTGTTCTTTAGGATGAAATTCTTGAAAAGTATGGAGTTGATCCCACTCTCATCTGTGTTTCCGGAGACAGCTCTGGGAGTACGTTGGTGGCAGCAGTGACTCAGATGGTTTGTTGTATGTGTTACACATGTTTGAAACCTGAATGCCATTATTCTAACACCAAAAGAAAATCAAGATTCCAGTTACTTCTTTTGCATTATTATTTCCTGAACTATGAGACATAAGCAAGAAAGGGGCTCATCTTTGTACATGATTTTACTATAGTTGTGAGTTCTAATTATTAAATTATGTAATGTTAAGTAACTTTTATTTATCTTTTATTATCTTACTATTCTATTTTGTTTTCAGTAATGGGCATTGAACCCACCACCTTAACCTTAGTGATCTACCACTGAACTGTATAATCCTCCACCCCTTTAAACATCTTGTTTTAAGATAAGTTGTTAATATGGTTCCCGGGCTAGCTTTGAACTTTCTCTATAGTCCGTTTAAGCCATGAACTTGATATTCTCCTTCATCAGCAACCCATTTCTGAGATTCCAGGTCTACACCATAAAGCTCAGTTTTCTTTGCCCAATTTAGGACAAAGTCCAACAACATCTACTGCTATGGAATAATCTTTTTTTGTACACTGTGAAGATTTATTGCTATAATTGGTTTAATGACAAAGCTGACTGGCCAATAGCTGAACAAGATAATGTTAGGTGGGAGAGCTAAACTGAGCAAGATGGGAAGAAGAAAGGCAGAGTCAGAGGTGTCACCTGCCAGATGCAGAATGAGTTGGACACACAAAATGGGATAGATGTAAAAGCAACATAGTAGAATGTAGATTAATAGAAATGGGTTAATTTAAGTTGTAAGAGCTAGGTATTAATAAGCCTGAGCTATTGGTCAAACATTTATAATTAATATTAAGCCTCTGTGTATTTATTTGGGAGCACTGCTGGGACAGAAAAACTGCCTACAATCTATGAACTGCCATTAAATATGATAGAATTTTTCTATTGTTCTCCATAGGCAAATTGCAAGATTCACTATTGTGTTTTGAGTCAAAATGGATCCCTAGACTCATACAGAGTGGCTTATTTGAAGTATGGTCTTGTTGGAGTAGTTTTCACCTTGTTGGAGGAAGTGTGCCACAGGGGGTGGGCTTTGAGGCTTCTGAAGTTGAATCTAGGCCTGGTGGCTTTCTCTCTCTTTCTGCTTCTTGAGAATCTAGATGTGGAACTCTCAGTTCCTTTTCCAGCACTATGCCTGCCTGCATGCCACTATGCTTCCTGCCGTGACAATAATGAACTAAACCTCTGAAGTGTAAGCCAGTCCCAATTAAATGCTTTTCTTTATAAGAGTTGCATGGTCATGGCATCTCTTCACAGCAATAAAATTCTAACTAAGACATCCACCAAGAATGAAATGCCACTTCAATTTATGTATGTTATTTGGTAAGAAAAGTGAATCAGTATTTGAAAAGAAGCAGTATAAGGGATGAAGCAGTTGTTTTTGCTCATGGTTTGACAAGGTACAGTCTACCATGTCAGGGAAAGGATGGCAGCCAGATCAGCTTAAAACTGGAGCAAGAGGAAAAGCCTGCTTGTTCATATCTTCCAAAACCAAAATCAAAGAATAATGATCTCTGGACCTCAACACCATTTCTTCTTTTTCCCTTCATGTTCTACTGAGGTGTCCAGTTCCTGGGAAGTTGCCACTCATGCACAAAGTGGAGTCCTACTCCTTAATTAACTATCTTTGAAATGCCTTCACAGAAACATAGTGTTGGGCCCTAATCTCCTAGGCAATTTAAATAGATTCTATCAAGATGGCAATGAAGATTAACCATAATGATATTCCAAACTTAGTTGAGTGTCACAAATATTCAGGTCAAGCTTGTATAGAAAAATTAATATGATAAATAAGAAATGAGACCTCCTATTACCTTTCCTGTGTGTAGTTGAATAATAAATAGTGTTTTGAGAAACAAATGCAATCCAATACATAACTCATAACCCTAAAACCACTGCCACTGGGAAAGTATTTTTATAAGAAGATGATGCCATTTTCAGTATAAATATATGTAATCTCAAAAGTTGGTAAATTTTTTATTGAATTTTCTAGAATATTTTTAGGTTTGTAAAGCAATTCTATCAATAATATATTTCATTGATCCAGATTACATTGTCCTTTTTAATTATTAAACTATTCTAAGATTCTGATGAGACCAGTAACATTGAATCTTAAGAAACCAACTACTCTAAGCTTATAAAATACTCAAAAGCTTTTTGAAATTACTATCCTAATATTCTGTTGATGATGACATCACTGGTCAAATAGAGGCCCCCAGAACAGTAGAAGGATTTATTTTTATTGGGGAACCTACAAAGCAAGTAGGTATTATTATAAAAAATACATAGATTGGAGTTCCAAATTTGTGTAATATATTGTTTGAAATAAACCCAAGACTTACTGAATTCCTTGTGCAGAAAAAGACCCAAACATATGCCATTTCTTCTGCCTTCAGCCTTACTGCCTCAAATGGACTCTTGAGCCTGGCACATGTTGATTCTGCTTCACAGAGTGGCCAGTGAGCTCAAGTGATCCAGTAGTCTCCACCCTACTCCTTAATGTTGGCCTAGAGGCATCAGTCCTTAAGTTTAGCTGTACTTTAGTGCTGAACATCTGTACTCAAGTCTTCATTTCTTCTGGAAAGTAATCTACTGAGCATGGTCTCAACATCGGATTTCACACAGTTTTTAAGTTTCCTCTATATTTCAATGTCAAATAAAAAGGTGAAACTGAAGCAGAATATCCTTGTGCCTCAAGCACTAGCAGCATGTGCTAACTCACTTGGAATCAGTCTTGCTCTCACTAGAAGAAGCTGTATTCTGACTGTCTTAGATTTGGTACTGTGGATGCTGTGATTTCCTCCCCCACCCTTCTGAGACACTGCATTTTATTTAGAAAATTTCAATTCTCTTACCCCATAAGGGAGAAACCTGGTGCCAGGGAAATTCCCAGGAATCCACAAAGATGGGCCCAGATTAGACTACTAGCAATAGTGGAGAGGGTGCTCAAACTGGCCTACCCCAGTAATCAGATTGGTGAATATCCTAACTGTCATCATAGAGCCTTCATCCAGTAATTGATGGAAGCAGATGCAGAAATCCCCAAGCACCAGGCTGAGCTCTGGGAGTCCAGTCGAAGAGAGGGAAGAGGGATTAAATGAGCAAAGGGGGGTCAAGAACATGATGGAGAAATCTATAGAGACAACTGAACCAAGCTCATAGGAACTCATGAACTTTAGGTTGACAGATGTGGAACCTGCATGTGACCAGACTAGGCCCTCTGCATGTGGGAGACAGTTGTGTAGCTTGGTCTGTTTGAGGGGCCCTGAGAGTACGATCAGGATCTATTCCTGGTACATGGACTGGCTTTCTGTAGCTCATTACCTATGATCAGACACCTTGCTCACCCTTGGTGCAGTGGGGAGGGGCTTGGTCCTGTCTCCACTGAATGTATCAGGTTTTGCTGACTCCCCATGGGAGCCCTTACCCTTATGGAGGTGGGGATGAGGTGTGTGTCATGGCGGCAGGGGAGGGAGGTTGAGGGGGAGCAGGAGGAGGGATGAGAGTGGGATCTGTGGTTGATATGTAAAATGAAAAAAAATTAAATACAAAAAAGAAAATTTCAATTCCAAAGCTAATGGGAAGGATCAAGGGCCCTGAAAAGATTCTCTTAGGGGAATTATTGTTTCTTCATTTTTTTCCCTGAACTTAGATTATCCCTTATCTATTGTCTTGCAATTTAGAGTTAGCTAGAAAGTGACCCTTGTGATATGCTAGTTAGATTTCAAGGAATTCTCTTATTTTGTATAATTCCTTTGCTTTAATGAGAGCATGACCTTGAAAACACTTGCATATTTGGAATTTCCTGAAGAGTGGCATCAGATACAGTCATTGATGCAGATGGTAGTGCTATAGATGCTGGTGTTGCTTAAATAATTATGTTTTAGAGGCTCCCTCCAGAGTCTCTCCTGGAGTTTATAGGACCAGAAAAGAAAAGGAAAGAGAACTCTCTTGCACTTGTAAACTCAAGACTCTTCTTATTTCTGGTAAGAAACAAAAGCTGCATAGTAAACATTCCAAATCTTTTTATGCCCTTTTCACCTTCATAAATTATTCTGAATATTTTCCTTCACACTACATTACTAAGATTTACAGGCTGAATGTATATGAGTAATATTTTCTTTAAAATGTTAATTTTCTTTTTTTAATATATATTTCTAATTTATAATTAACTTAATTTCACATATCAGCCACGGATTCCCCATTCTTCCTCCTCCCACCCCCCAGCCCTCCCCCTAAATCCAGCCCTGATTCCTACTTCCTCCAAGGCAAGGTCTCCCCTGGGGAGTCAGCCTAGCCTGGCAGACTCAGTCTAGGCAGGTCCAGTCTCCTCCTCCCTACACCAAGGGTGAGCAAAGTGTCCCAGCATAGGCCCCAGGCTCCAAAAAGCCAGCCTATGCACCAAGAACAGGTCCCAGCTCCACTGCCTGGGGACCTCCCAAACAGTTCAAGCTAATCAACTGTCCCACTTATACAGAGGGCTTGGTCCAGTTCCATGGAGGCTCCTCAGCTATTGGTTCGTAGTTCATGCGTTTCCACTAGTTTGGCTATTTGTCCCTGTGCTTTTTCCAATCATGGTCTCAATATCTCTCGATCATACAATCCCTCCTCTCTCTTGCTGATTGGGCTCCCAGAGCTCCACCTGGGGCTCCACTGTGGATCTCTGCATCCGCTTCTATCAGACACTGGATGAGAGTTCTATTGTGACATCAAAATACCCAACAGTCCAATTAAAAAATGGGCTATAGAGCTAAGCAGAGAATTCTCAACAGAAGAAGCTCAAATGGCTGAAAGACATTTAAGGAATTGCTCAACATCCTTAATCATCAGGGAAATGCAAATCAAAACGACTCTGAGATACCATCTTACACTTGTCAGAATGGCTAAGATCAAAAACACTGAAGACAGTTTATGTTGGAGAGGATGTGGAGCAAGGGGAACTCTCCTCCACTGCTGGTGGGAATGCAGACTTGTACGGCCACTTTGGAAATCAGTATGTCACTTTCTTAGAAAATTGGGAATCAACCTCCCTCAAGACCCAGCTATACCACTCTTGGGCATATATCCAAGGAATGCTCAATCATACCACAAGGGCACTTGTGCAGCTATGTTCATATCAGCATTATTTGTAATAGCCAGAACCTGGAAACAACCTAGATGCCCTTCAACTGAAGAATGGATTAAGAAAATGTGGTACATATACACAATGGAGTACTACTCAGCAGAGAAAAACAATGACATCATGAGGTTTGCAGGCAAATGGATGGAACTAGAAAAAAATCATCCTGAGTGAGGTAACCCAGACTCAGAAAGACAAACATGGTATGTACTCACTCATAAGTGGATACTAGATGTAAAGCAAAGGATAACCAGACTGCAACTCACAACTCCAGGGAGGCTACCTAGTAAAAAGGACCCTGAGAAAGATACAGCAACAGAGAAATGGATGACATCTACATGAGCAACCTGGGGTGAAGGGGGGTAATGGAGGGCAAGGGTCGGTGGAAAGAGAGCTTAGGGGAGCGGGAGGTACCAGCTGGATCAGGAGCAGAGTAGGAGAACGGGAGGGAGATACCATGATGAATGAAGATCCCAGGGGAATAGGAAGAAGCAGAGTGCTAGAGAGGTCACCAGAAATCCACAAAGATACCTCCACTGTAGACTACTGGCAATGGTCGAGAGAGTGCCTGAGCTGACCTGCTCTGGTGATTGGATGGCCAAAAATGTTTATTTTCCATTCAATTTACTTAATATACAAATTTTTATTAGTTCCTTGAGAATTTCATAGTATATATTTTGGTCATATCCTTCCCCAACTTTCCATATATCCATCCCCCTTTTCTACCCACCAACTTTGTACCCTTGTGATTTTCATATTTTAACTCATAAAGCCCAATTTCTATTGTCCATATACTCCCAGATGTTTGGGTCCTTTCCACATTGGTGTGAAGGACCTATCAGGGGCCAAAACATTAATGAAGACTGACTATTCATCTCTAAGTACATATTAGTTGCCAATAGTTTTCTCAGTGGTGGGATTTAATGCCCACTTCCACTCTCCATGCTGGGATTTTGTCTGTTGTGAGTTGGTATTGGTTTTATGCATGTTGTCACACTACTGTGAGTTCATATGTGCAGCTGTCCAGTCTTTGCAACACTGTTTCCTTGTAGCCATTCATCATTTCTGTTCTTTCTATCTTTCTGTCTCTTCTACCATGAAGATC
Organism: Peromyscus attwateri; assembly: GCA_902168425.1. Lineage (NCBI taxonomy): Eukaryota > Metazoa > Chordata > Mammalia > Rodentia > Cricetidae > Peromyscus > Peromyscus attwateri. The sequence goes on from CABHPP010123754.1 coordinate 55,352, forward strand.
TCTGAGCCTTGGGAATGTATGTGGATGGCCCATTTAGGGCTGAATGTTCCTCAGTCTCATTCATTCTCTACTTGAAGATTAGTTGAGGTTATCTGTGTTAATTATCATCTGCCAAAAGGAGTTGATTCTTTGACGAGGGTTGACAGATACACTACTCTATAGGTTTAGTAATAAGTCATTAGAAATCAGTTTAATACTATGTCTGTTTAGTAGAATAATAGTAAGTTTTCCTTGTGGGCCTATGACCAGTCTAGAAGCAGGTTCTTGGCCCTGATAATGCTATAAGGTAGGGGTTCCATCTTGTAGAACAGGCTTAAAATCCAATCAGAAAATTGTTCCTCAACATTTGAGTGACTGTTGTACCAGTATGCAGGTCTTTCATGGCCAGTCATTATTGTAGACTTGTGGTTCACAGCTTGTAAGATGGATTACTTTTCTCCTCCAATAGAGTGCAGGGCACCTTCCTGGGTGATGAAAGCTGGTCAGTAGGGTTATAAAGGCTCTAGGTCAGTACCAGCTTATTTTCTCCATGTTCTATAACCCAGGTATGTGGTGTCTATAACAATATGGTATCACTGTTAGTTCTGGAGGGAAACCAAGAGCATTGGCAATAGGCTTTAATGTTTGGACATCTATGGGACATATCTGGTCAACAATTCCAAAAGAGGTAACATATTCCTTGGATTTGGATTTTTTTTTAATTTATTAGTCAGTGTTGTCTTAATAGGGGCATTGCCACTCTGTTACATGGTAACTCCATTTAAACTCTTTTCACATTTGTGTATGCATACATTCTAGAAAGCTTCTATAATAGTAGTATCCATATGATATGTAAATTTTGTCATTGGCATTTTATTCTTTTCATTGTTTCTTCATATTTTGATTAACAGATTTTAAAAATGAATTGAGACAGGGTGGGCAGATTGGCTAATGCCTGAAATCCAAGCATTTTTGAAGTTTATATAAGAGGATAATATGTTTCAGAAAAACTTGTTATAGCTAATAATATTCTCTCACAAAACATTAAAAAGGAATTAAACTAAAGATTTTTCAAAACATGGATATCTTGACATTCACTATCCCTCTCCTGATCATATCAGTGGTTTGGTTGTTATATAAAAATAAATGTGTGGGCACCAATGTGTACATCATTTCTTCACTGATGAAAGTGGAATGAAACATTCTCATGCCACTCTAAAACCTTGTATAAGTATTATGAGAATAGTTACTATTGTTTTAATTTTATAATTTACCTCAGGTTATTAAAATAAAATTTCTAATTACCTTGTTTGAAATATATCACATCATTGGTACTTATTATATATTTTCAGCTACAGAATGATCCATAATTCAGAAATAAAATTGAGGCAGAAGCCTTGATTTACGCTGGTTTATAGTTCATTGATGCCTTTATGCCATCTCATTGGGAGTATGAACATGGTCTAGTTCTCTTAAGGAAGATGGCAATTAAGTTGGCATGCCTGTACGTGACTGAAGATCAAGCATTTCCCAGGGTCATGAAGAGAAAAGAAGACATGTCTGAAGGATCAAGACACCCATTCAAATTGTCTAACTAGAGTTACTTCCTAAGAAGTATAAAAAGAATCATGTTTACACTGAACCAGTTCTTGGAAACTGAACCAATTCTTGGGAAACTAAATGCTTCTTGTCCAGGACTTATGGATAGTAGAACAGTCAGTGATTCTCAGTTACCAATTTTGCCTTTAACTTACATTCTTACTTGTAAATATGACCTTGAAAGACATGATGTACTCAGTCATGTTGCACAGCTTAGAAGTGTGTACATTCCAGTCACTCATGACTACATAAAGGATGGAATTAATGGAGCTATGCTACTTGTAACTTCACCATTGTTTTTATTCTTAGACTTGATTAATAAATTATAAACAGTTGTTTAGAAGAAAATCTATAAATCTGTAGCACATGTGTTTAGGGAAGAATTTAGTTAGTGATGTAATCCAAACATTTTGAAGAATTATAAGTTTATTGAACACAACGATGATTTGAATTGGGGATAAACACCTTTAAATTATAACAAAGATTACTGTGTATGAGATAGTTACTTAATTTTTCTAATATTAGATATTATTAATGAGAAGTTACTTGCTTTATCATTCCCATTAAATATTATTTATTGTGATTGATAGGTTATAAATATTTACCAGTAGCGGTATAATAATAAAATGTGAGCATAGTTATATGCATGAAAGGCATACCAATTTCCTTTCAATGATAAGAATGGGAAGGTAAATGAGAAGAAAGTTTAGGAGAGAAAAGTTTCAATAATATTGATATTGAATGAGTATTAACTGTATTTCAGGCAAGTTTTTCAATTATGTGTTATTCATACATTAATTTGATTTCCTCAATGTTAAATTAAGTTAGTTATTTTTCATTCACTTTGTACAAAATCTGCATACTACATCTTGCAAGGATTCTTTGCTTACAGATGGAAAAGGTTAACATCTGGACTGTCAATCACTGCAACAGTTTAATTATTTGACTTTGATTTAAAGTTTCAGTAACGGTAAAATTGAAGGTACACATTCAAACTGCATTCATTGCTATTCAGCAATTACTGATCTGGCTGACAACTACCAAACTACATAGGATCATCAGAAAGATAAGTAGTATTGTTTTGAACTTTTGAAGTAAATCATTTGCTCACATGGAGATGGCATATATAGGAAATTATCTAAGTTGACAGTCCTCAGACTTGCTTGTTTCTATGTTGTGGTAGTACCCACAGTCTTGTCAGCTCACAGTAAGTGCATAACCAATGCATAACCAAATGCGCTACTACAGAGAGGCATTAGACCAATGTCTAACTTTCTGAGCATCCACCTATGCTGCTGTTTGCATATAATATTTGTACCTGATTTGCTGCTGTTTGCATTATTTGTATTTGATTTTTTTCCTTCATACCCATCCATCTTGAGTTTTCTTCCTTCTCTCTTTTTTCCCTCAAATTCTTTAAGTCCATTTTGTGTGACCCAAGCACTCTTGAGACTGTGTTTAGCCTTGAGTCTGTGTTCCTTGAGTGTGTTTGACATACCAGTGGTCACACCATTAAAAACAAACAAAGCAAGCAAACAAACAAAAAACTAAAATGAACTCTCTCTCCTAGGATCTATCAAACACCAGTAGATCTTGAGCTAGTGCTGGAATTTCTTTCCCACTTCCTTTCTTTCCCGCTGGATTTTTGTCTGGTTTGATCTTGTGTAAGCCCTGTGTTTTCTGCCTTCTGTAAGTTCATATGTGCAACTGTCCTGCTGTGTCCAGAAGACACTGTTTACTTGTAAACTGTCTTCCATCACCTCTAGTTCTTACAGACTTTCTACTCCTTTCACTGAAGTCTTGGGAAGAGGTGTGTGATATAGATGCCCCAAATAGGGTTGAATATTCCACAATGTCTCATTCTTTGCATACTGACTAGTTGAGTCTCTCTGCTATGTTACTTTCCATCCACTGCAAAAAGACACTTCCTTAATGAGGACTGAGAAAAGTGCTGCTCTATGGTGTTACAATAAGTCATTAGGAAGCAATTTAACACTATGTGTGTTTAGCAGAATAATTGTATTTGATTACCCCCTAAGTCTTTGGCTCTGTTAACAGTGTCAGGTGTGGTTCTGCAATACTTTTTAGATAAGCATATAGGATGACCAAACATTTTGGAAATTGGGAAATGTGGTTACCTCTTGAAATTTAACATGATCTTAAAAAATCTTAGTTATTTACTTAACACCATGGTTGAAAACATGTTTAATAATCCACTTTACAGGTTTCAGAAACACAAAAATTTAAAATCATTTTTACTTCATGCTTAGAAATGGTTTGCATATTAATGAAAATACTTTTAGAAGAATAATAAGTAAAAGTCCATAAATTTATTTATTTGGAATACAGCAGAAATTCTAGAGCTAGTAAAAAATATAGTGACAAAGATATTCAGCAATAAATATGGATGAATTATTCTCTACAAAATTTTATCATAGAGAAATAAAAAAATAAAAAAGGCATAATGATATAATTAAATCAAATATGATTAATAGGTATTTGTTAAAATTTTCAGAGAGGCTTGTAGCTAGAGTTTTCCTGGTCCTGCCTGGCCCACAGTCAGGAAAAATCCTCTCAGACTCAACCGAGTAAACACACAGAGACTTATATTGCTTACAAACTGTATGGCTGTGTCAGGCTTCTTGCTATCTAGCTCTTCTATCTTAAATTAACCCATTTCTATTAATCTATAAGTTGCCACATGGTTTGTGGCTTACCAGTATCTTTACATGTTGCTTGTCATGGTGGTGGCTGGCAGCGTCTCTCTCTGCCTCAGCATTCTACTTCCCAGAATTCTCCTCTCTCCTTGTCCTGCCTATACTTCCTTCCTGGCTACTGGCCAATCAGTGTTTTATTTATTAACCAATCAGAGCAACACATTTAACATACAGAACATCCCACAGCAGAGGCTTCATTTTGAAATAGGTAGTTGGTAATGCAGAGATTTTCAGCTTTTCAAATTGGTGAGTATAAGTAACAAACAAAACATTGCATACTCAACCACAGATGGATCATCTATATTAACTTCTCACAACCTAAGGCTTAGGTAACTTTACAGAAGAGGGAACAGAATGACTGTAAAAGGCCACATATGGGGAGAAGTGTTATAAAGTGTCTTGTGTCTTAGTTATTGTGTCTCAGGCCATGACACAGTTATTGTCCATGACAACTCACAGCACCTGTGATTTTTACATAAGACCTACAAAGAATCAAGACAATATTCAATGTTTCCATAAAGCTAACTAACATAGATGGAAAAGTTCAGTATGGGAAAAGTTTCATTGTAAGTATGTAATAAGATTTCAAAAATTCAGAAGGAGTCAGCAGACCTAGGGTGGAGATCAAATATGAATAAGGGCCAAACCTATGGTGACTGAGAAGTCCAAATGTCTTAGCTGCTTCACTGGAAGTTCAGAGCCTGGAGGGGGACCCATCATGAGCTGTGGTTAGGCCTACTGGTGCTGGCAAAGTTTCCCATTTGGAATTTGACTCGGTGAAAGCTAGTAAGGTATGAGTTGACTCCAGGGTAAGGCTACTGAGACACAGAGGGAGTTCTACAACTTGCAGCAAAAGATGCAGACCCAGGCAGGAGGCTCACACCTGACACAATCCAACATAGGACCTTCAGAAGAAGACTTGACATGTAGCCTCTGACTTTAATGAAAAGACACCTCAACTCTTCTACACCTTCCTCCTCAACTGAACATTACAAATATCACCACCGAAAGAAAAAAGGGGAGCCTCTCTCTCCCTCTCTCTCTCTCTCTCTCTCTCTCTCTCTCTCTCTCTCTCTCTCTCTCTGTGTGTGTGTATGCAATCAACAAACTTACTAACTACAGATAATCATGTTCCATTGCAGAAACAAAAGTAGCTGGAAAAAATGATAATATGTCTTATTCATGGATTACTAAGCCCATAATGTTGTATCCTAATCAGAATGATCTGAAGAACTTCCTAAGAAATTAAAAGAACAATTATGATGATTTTTGCACAACTTGATGAAGACACAAGTGTATTTCCAGAGAACTGAAACAAAATATAAAATGAATAAATGCTTCATTTGCTGAAGAAAAGCAAAACTGAAAAGATATTGAAAATTAAACCCCAATAAGCCAAATTAAAAGGTTGGATCAATAGAATTCATCATGTGGGAAACAATGTACAAAAGGTAGAAGACAAAGAAGAGGAATTGGATAATACAGTAAAGATCAATTAGAAATAAAAATGTTGGACTAGAGAAATGGCTCAGTGTTTAAAACTATATGCTGCTCCTGCAGAGGACTTGGATTACATTCTGGCCACCTACATCATGGTTCACAGCATCCATAACTCCAGTTCTAGGGGATCAGATGTGTTTTCTGACTTCTGGCACCAGGCACAAGCAGTATATACACATGTAGTAAAATAGATAAATCTAAAAGAAAACATGAATAGAACATTGGAGAACTCTGGTACAACATGAAAAGACTAAAATTTTGAATTATTGAAATGGAAGAAAGAAAAATGCATAAAGCATAGAAATATTTTTCATAAAAATATAAAAGAAAATTTCCCTGACTTAAAGAAAGAGATATCCAGCCATGTACAGTAAGCCTGTAGAACCCCAAACAGACATGATGAGTAAAACCCCTCAGAATTTATTATAGTTGAAACACTGAAAAACATAGAGAAAATAAAGGGTAGTGAAAGCTACAAGATAAGGAGGTCAAGTAACTTAAAAACACATACCCATGAGAGGAACACCTGTTTATTTGAACAGAAATTTTTAAAGCAAACAGGCCTGGGAAGATGCATTCCAAGTTCATTAGAGTACAGCTATCAACCCAGCAAAACAATCCATTAAAACTGAAGGAGAAATCAAAGCTGTAAATGAAAAAATAAAATACAAAAGAATTTATGAGCACTATGACAGTTCTACAGAGGTTCTTACAAGGAACACTTCCCTCTGAAGAGGTGGATGAAACACGGCACAAACCAAGAGAGCGACGGGAATCAACACAGATAATGAGTAATCCTCTGTCAGTGGCTTCAACCCCCCAGTGAAAAGACAGAGAGGAGCAGATTGGGTTAGAAAACAGCATCCATGATTTTGCTGCTTCCAAGAAACACATCACAGCACCAAAGATGAACACCACCTTAGAATAAAAGGGTGAAAATCACTTATTTAGAGCAAATGAAACAAAAAATAAGCAGGCATATCTATTATAGTATCTGACAAAAACAGACTTCAAGCGAGAAATAGGCAGAAAAGATTTAAAAAGGCTGTATTTTATACTCATGAACAATTCCTCAAAAAGAAACATAGATCCAGGTGCACCCAGTTCCATAAAACAAGTTCTACTAGATGTAAAGTCATCACAGAAAAACGTCAGTGCAGTGGTAGAGTGGCTACAATAGCCCGGTTTCCCCAGTAGATGTCACCCAGACAAAAACAAAGCAGAGAAGTAATGGAAGTAACTAGCATCCTAATCAAATGGGCTTAGCAGACATCTACCGACCATTGCACCCAAACATCAAAGAATGCACTTTTTTCTCTTCAGACACCCATGGAATTTTCTCCAAAACTGAGCGTGTATTAGAATCCAAAGCAAGTCTCAACAAATAAAAGAAAAGTGAAATAACATCCTGTATTTTAGTTAGCCATAATGGGATAAAATTAAATATTAACTGAAAGTACATAAGCTAACAACTATTAAACAAAATGTTGTTGAGTGATGTATGGGTCACAGAGGAAATCAAGACAATTAAAAAAATTTCAGAATTGAATAAAGTGAAGACACACCATATTAAAATCTCTGGGACAAATGTGGGCAGTCCTAAGAAGAGAGTTTAGAATGCTAAATACCTATATCAACAATATTGAAATATCTTTAATTAATAACTTAATGTTGAACCTTAAATCCTGGAAAAACAAATGCAAACCAAACTCCAAAAGAGTAGATGAGAAGGAATAATCAAAGTTAAGCAGAAGTTACTGATATATAAATAGAAAAAAAATACAAAGGTTTAGTGAAATGGAAAGCTGAACCTTTGAAAAGATAAACAATATCGACAATCACTTTGCTAAATTAAACAATAAAAAAGAGATAGAAGACCCATTTCAACAAAATTAGAAATTAAAAAGGAGACATTATAATATCCACCAATGAAATTCAAAAAATCATAAATATATACTATAAAAACATATATTAACAAAATTGGAAACCCTATAAGAAATGAATTCCTGCATGCATACAATCTAATAAAAGTTAAACAAAGATGAAATAAAATAAATCCCAGGACCAGATAGATTTACTTAAGATTTCTACCAGAACTTCAAAGAAGAACTAATCTAACATTGCTCAAATAATTCCAGAAACTAGAAAAGAAAGTTTCCAAGCTCTTTTTATCAAGCCAATATTATCATGATATTAAAATCAAATAAAGACCTCATAAAAGAAAATTACAGATTAATCTCCCTGATGAGCACAGATTAAAAAATCCTCAATAAAACTACATATGAATAAATCATATTAAATAAAAAGATTTTTCATCTTGATTAGATTGGCTTTAAATAATGACATAAGTAAATATTGTTCAATATACATAAATCAGTATAAACAATTCATCACATTAATGGAAAGATATCACATAATCATCTCAACAGAAGCAGAAAAAGCCCTTGACAAAATCCAATATTCAAAGCTAAAGAGATGGCTCAAGAGTGCATAGTGCTTATGCAGAGGACCTTAGTTTGGTTCCCAGCACCCATAGCAGGTAGCTAACAATCTCTTGGAACTATACACTTTGGCTGAAGGACATATAATGTCTTATGGCTAGAGAGCTCCATTTGTGACACTGTGATTTGAACTTCTCATTCACCAGTTTGACATTTACAAGGTGAACAGGTTCAGTTATCAAATGGAAATGGTTCATTCCAGATTGAATTCCATCTGGGCATCAGACTTGTGTGTGTGTGTGTGTGTGTGTGTGTGTGTGTGTGTGTGTGTGTGCCTATTCTCAAGTCAGCATTCAAAATGACAGCATTTACAAGTTGACAATAATATGGGATACATAGCAAGACACTGTTAACAACAAACAAGCAGAGGAAAAAAAATCATGATTAACCGGAATTCCAAGGCTCACTAGGATCCATACACAAATGACTAGATTACCAGAATCTACCACATGACCCCAGTATGGGAATTCTTTTGTTTATTTGTTTGACTTTTTATTAGAAAGGGAAAAACATATTATTTACCTTTTCACCTAGAGTAAATGACTCACAGTCTTGACTATTTGCATTATGACCTAGTTACCCAGGAATCTTTATAAAAGGAAAAATAGAGTCCACTGAGTGGTGGCCTCCATTCATGTAGTGTATAAGCATTTTTTTTGACAAAACTGGATATAGAAATTCTGAGAATGAACCAAATTATATGGGGTGATGTTGACCACACAGATCTCCAGGTCTCCTCTCCATCATACCTTCCTAGGTTTATATCAACTGAGCCTCCCCAAACAGTGTCACCAACTATCAGAGTACATATGCTGTTCAAACCAGAGTCTTCAAACATTGACAGTGTGAGTGCAAATTAATGTAGTCACGGTGGAAATCAGTGTGTATGTTTCTTCATAAAGCCAAAATTAGGACTATCTTCAAATCCAGATATACCACTGTTGTTCGAATCTTAGTGAGGTCTCAGAGGATTTCAGTCAGAGGATTCGTGGAGTTGGTGAGGTAATCGGTGGTAGCTGTGGCTTGTTCTGCTTCTCTGATCCTCAGGCAAGCATTACTGGGGTACACAATATACCACCACATACAACCACTTAGTTCATACCCAAAGGACCACAGTGTGGTTATTTACTCATCTGTGCCCAATAGTATTGTATCCACAATAGCTAGAGATGTAACCAGCTTAGATGTTCATCACTTGATGAATGGATAGTGAAAGTATAACATTACACAACAAAATTTAATTAATCTCTAAAGAATAATGAACTAAAAGTAAAATGGATGCAACTGGAAGTAATCATATTGAATGAATGTTACTGGCCTAGAAAGACAAAAGGTCATATGCTTTCTCTAACATACAAGCATGTTTCAAATTTTAAATTGCGTGTTTAATTTGGATTGTCTGTAGAGCATGAAGCTAGAAAAGCTCATGATGTGGACGAAGGAAAAAGACATGGGGAAAAGTGGGAAACATGTGGTATGAAAGCATATGGTAAGTATGCTTGGAATGGAAATTTTTAAACACGTATGGGAAGAAAACGATGGGGAGAGAAGAATACATAATTAAAAGGGTAACTAAAATTAAGAATTGTGAAAAGGCAAATGGAAAGCCTCCGTTCTCAAACTAATTAAAAACATAGGTAAAAATTTGAGGAGAGGTTCCTTGCTTAAGTGGACAACATTGCTCCCAGAAGTCATTCGATTATAAAACAAAAATTGTAAGTTTCTGACCTGGACCAACAGGTTATTCTTCAGTGACAGGGTTTTAAAAAGTGGGAGGAGCAAGAATGAGAAAATAAAGAAGACAGACAAGTTGGGACCAGGAGGCTTTTGCATAAGCGGGTGACTTGTGCCAAGCAAGTTTATTAAGAAGGACAGAATCGTATATGTAGTTTGTAGGAGTAAGGAATGGGACAGAGTCAACAGAATGCTATCATATAATGGGACGAAGTGTGCAGGAAACTAATTGAGCATTGTTGCACAAGGGAAACACAGAATGAGAACACAGTACCATTGGGATTTATCAGTCTCTTCAGGTTGAAAAGCCAAGTTCCCAGGAACTGAAACCTTAACTCCTTCAAGGACCTGGCCCAAGCCCCATACTGAATCTTGCCAAATCTAACCCTGGGCAAGGACACTGAACTAGGTTCACTTTGTCAGTTCAACAGAGCTTTCTCCTTGGAGAAAGCCTTGAATCAGTCTGTCAACAGTTTCAGGCAAAATATATCTCCCTACACCCTGTCTAAGGTGATCGAAGTTTTTTTTTTTTTTTTTTTTTTTTTTTTTCTGTTGCCCTTGATTGCTCACTGAATAGAGATGGTTGAAGATATTGCATATATTGGTTGCAGCATGTAGAAAAATCAAGTTGGAACTGAACTCCTAGAACCTTCCTCTATGTTGACTAGCATTCACAGTAGTAGAAGGTACTATGTAGGCCACTAGCAAACAAGTCATTAAGCTGTCAGAATGTACATATTGCCTACTGAATTGATAAGCAAGGTGTGTACACTGGTACATATAGATATGGGTGTCAATAAACCACTTTCTATTTAAATTTCAGGCATGTTCCACAAGAGGGAATTTATTCCTTATACTATAAAGCTGGTCAAAACATCTGGCTCAGTCACTCAAAGAACTCAGAGGGGAGTCTAGTTACAGTTGTTTTGGTATATGGACAAATCGTATTATAAATATTTATATATACATCTTTTGTCTTTAGAAACTGAACTTTTGCTAGACCTTGCACTCAAGTAAATAATATGTCCGGAGATCTTTTAAAAATGTGTTCTCAATCTGCTGTCCAACTGCGGACACAAACCATTTAACTTGCCTTTAAGAAAAAAAAAATGTCCCATTCCTAGCCAAGAAGCTATTTGACAATAATACCTGTTGGAACGGGGAACATCAGTTTCCTTCAGAAGAGTGACACTGGATGTATCAAGCACACACCAGGTCAGGTTTCATGCTCAGGAGCAGTTGGACAACACAAATTCGACTCCATGTTATAGTGGCTTTTTAATTTTGTTTCTGTGTAAGAGGCAAAGAACATGGAGTAGGGAGGACAGAGAAACCGGGAGGCTCTGGAAGGATTCAGAAGACAGATAAGAACATACAAAACTATATTGTATGAAATTCTAAAAAATAAATAAAACTAAAATTAAAAAATCACATAACTGATACTGTTTTGCGCTTCCTATGTAACCAGTTTTTAACCTAAGCTAAATGCATAGCTTTAATCTTAAACCATATACTTTTCTATGCCCCTGACCCAGAATGTTCTCCCTCTCCCTCTCTTTCTTTCTTTGTGTGTGTGTGTGTGTGTGTGTGTGTGTGTGTGTGTGTGTGTGCACGCGCGCATGTATGTGTTGTGGGAATCATTAGCTTAGAGCAGTCCACATGTTAAAAGAAAGCTTAAATAAAACAAATATTCATCACAAACACAGGAATCAACCTGTGAATACAGGTTAATATCTGCTTGTGGTTTTGAGGACTCTTCTGAGTCTGTTTGGGTCAATAAAGTAATTCCCTCCCTTGTGAAACTATTCAGGAGTCCTATACAAAAAAAATAGTCTTCATTCCTTTATCATACTATGTTTTCTGTGCTGTTCAATAAACATGCAGAAAGCCCTTTGTTAATACAGACAATAGGGACAAATATCACACACACACACACAACAGCCAGGCCACAGATCATAAACTACAAGCAGACATAAGAAACAGTGAGAAATTGAAGAATTCAAATTTGGCTTCATTCCTGGTTTAAACTACTCCAATATGAAGTCTCTTTTTAACATTCCTTAAAGTGTCATCAGCCCAACCCATTATTTTAAGGCTTGCCCCATCTTAGGCAATAATAGCATAATCAGAACTACTTGAATATAAACATCTGTGACTTTTCCTAGGAAACTGGACAATGTCTACCAACACTGATAAGATACCAATATTAGAATAAATAATGATTCCACAAAGATCTAATTTGGTTAACCAATGTTTATTGGGTTAATTATAGGAGCATGGATAAGGGATAGCTTATAGGATCATGGACCACTCAAAGGTATTTACATCACCAAAAAGTCTACCCAGCATGGGAGATGACTTCCAATGGCTATATCACTAGACCTCCTTAAATGGCTTGCAGAATTTCAACAGATTGGAGAATCATCTGCAGACAACTCAACTGATCTGAGAGTCTCCCCACCAATCAATTTTTAATTTTTAAATTTTTTTTATTCTTTGAAGCATCCATACATTTAAACAATATACACAAACCATACCTGTTCACAACTACCCTCTTCTAACAATCCTCAACTTTAAGTGTTGTCATTTTTAAAGACTTTGGGAACTTCTAACGTTAGAAGGTGATAAGTGTCATATATGGGGGTCAAGAGGAGTAGGAAATTTATTAGAAGAGTTATTAATGTTATGCATACACAGTATGGTGGGGCTTCTGAAAATAGTTAAGGCCCATTAAAATAGGTGGGAAGATTTGCCTATTGTTGGTGGCAGCATGGTCTAAGCAGAGGATCCTAGATTGAATGAGAGAAGAGGAAGCTTGCTGAGCACTAGCATACATGGATTAATTAATTGTTCTCTGTTCTTAACTATTGATATGAACAACTGATTCAAGTTCCCGTCACCTTGAATTCTATACACAGATAGACTATGACCAGGAATTATGAGCCAAAGAAACCCTTTGTCCCTTAAATTGCTTTTGTCAAGTTATTTTATCACAGCAACAGGAAATGTAGCCAAGATAATACTGGTGAAATTTAACCCACTTCACTACTCTACCTAACACAGTCATTAATGTTGTCCTTGACCTTGAGATGGACTATGCCAGACAATCTTTAAAAATCTCTTCTATTTACTGATTACACATTCTATTCTTAAAAATTTGAGAGAAAGGGGCTTACTTGAATGCATGGAAAGAAGGACAGGACTCATGAGGTCCATGTAAGGCAGTGGTTTTCAGTCTTCCTAATGCTTCAACCCTTCAATATAGTTCCTCATGTTGTGGTGACCCCAACCATAAAATTATTTTTGTTGCTGCTTCATAACTATAATTTTGCTATTGCTATGAATTGTAATGTAAATATCTGTGTTTTTCAATAGTCTTAGGTGACCACTGCACAAGGGTCATTTGATCCCCAAAGGGGTCATGAACCAGAGGTTGAGAACCACTGATATAAGATCTATGAAGATGAGAGGAGAAAAGGAAGGAAGAACTTTGCAAATGCAATCTAATGTTTTAAAACTTGGTTGACTTTCCAGGACATACATGTGGTAATTTTCCCTTCCGATTTTGAAGTCTCCTTATCCTTCTCACTTCTTCCATCCATATTCTGTATAGTTAGTTCTATTTCCCCAAATGTGCTGGAGATTGACCTTTCTTCCAGATATTCTGATGTTCAGACAGACATCAAAGCACTGTTGGTAAAGGTTGCAGCACAGAATGGCGTGCAACAATTAAGAGTGTGCTAACAGCTTCTGTCCTCACGTGAGTAGAGAACCCTGGAAGTGGCCTGTAATGATGACACTACTCAATGGAAGTGTGTATAAGAAGTCTTAGAGCAACGGATAATGAAAAGACAGAGGAAATTTCACAAAGGAATGGGCAAATTCCAAGTTTTACTCAGTATCTATCATATGATATACAAGTATACAGCAAATATTTTCTTAATCAATATTTAGAGTTTCTCCAAAATTATATGAGTAACTATGTGAAATGGCAAATTTTAATTTATGGTGAAAACTGCATGAATGTTTCTGCATCTGATGAATTCATTCTGTAATTTTGGCAATAACATCGCTTTCCCTTTTCCTAGCCGAAATCTCACCTGATTCACTAGATTTTAATTTTCTAAGCCATCTGTGTTCTACCATTCAGGCTGATTAAATGGAACCTGACACTGCATCTTTTCCCCCTCCTTTCTTGTTTATTGAAAATTTTTTCCTCAGAATGTATTCTGACCACAGTTCCCCTCCTCCAACTCCTCCTAGATCCTTCCTACATCTCCATATCCCCACTCAGCCAAATTGATCTTTCCTTCCTTCTTTCCTTCCTTCCTTCCTTCCTTCCTTCCTTCCTTCCTTCCTTCCTTC
>CABHPP010123754.1:69756-91260 GCA_902168425.1 Peromyscus attwateri
TTCCTTCCTTCCTTCCTTCCTTCCTTCCTTCCTTCCTTCCTTCCTTCCTTCCTCCCCTCCCTCTCTCTCTCTCTTTCCCTTTTTGAAATCAAACAAGCAAATAATCAAACCAGAATAGAAAAAACAAGGAAAGAATAATCACAACACACACACACACACACACACACACACACTCATAAGAAAGAGAGAGAGACAGAGACAGAGATTGAGAGAGAGACTTACAAACAAAACCTATAAAAACACAAAATTGCAAACCATAATAAACCAGCAAAAGACCAATAAGACAAAAAAAGGTCCAAACAAAATGATATAAGACAATGAGTCCACAAAAATAACACTTGGCTCATTTTGTGTTTAATATCTACTGCTGAGCAGGAGGCCTACCCTTAAGTGTGATTAATAAAACCACGGAGACACCACAGGAGGAAACTAAGTTTTACTTTGCAAGCTGGTGCCAATTTCAGATAGCTTTTTGATTAGGAGTGGAAACTTGTGTCCACTTTCCCCTGGCAATGCTAGGACCCCATCAGGCTTGAACTTATGCAGACCCTGTATATGTACATCATGTTCTTAAAATCTTTGCAAAATTTCTTGGTCTTTTGTATGCTCTGTAAAGAGTCCTAATTAAGTGTTCTTTTTGTCATTGTACAGTTAAGAAAGAATTATTAGCTGCTGTCATAATATTGCTTAATATTGGTGCATATTTGGACATATGGTCATAAATTTAGTTTCACTAGACATGCAATTACAAAACTCAGTACAGTACGACTTAATGATTGTGAGTGTTGCTAAAATAGTCATTTGACCTCAAAGTGTTTACTTATTCTCTTTGACTTACTATTGTGTAGTTTGCATATGGGATGACACTTATTGTAGCTGTAATTTTCTCTGGTCCCACTTGGCCCTGTGGTCTTGCAGCCACTTACAAAATAACTACACAGAGGCTTATATTGATTGCCAGTTCTCTGGCCTATTGGCTCGGGCTTTTCAGTAGTTAGCTTTTACAACTTAACTCAGCCCATTTCTGTTCATCTATGCATTGCCACGTGGCCTCGTGGCTTACCAGTACTTTCACATCTTGCTTCTCTTGGTGGCGGCTTGCAGTATCTGCCCCACTCTCCTTTCTTCTCCTCTCTCTTTAATTGGAAAGTATGGCCTAACCTTATCCTGCCTCACCATTGGTCAAACAGTGTTTTAAACAACCAATCAGAGTAACACATATTCACAGCATACAGAAAGGCATCCCACAGCACTTCCCCTTTTCTGTCTAATCAAAAAGGAAGATTTTAACTTTAACATAGTAGAATTACATGTAATAGAACAATTATCAAGCAAAAATTGCAGTTATGACATCTAGTTTATTTGTATTTGGCCAATTTAAAGAAAATATTCTATCATCTATCATATATTTGTGAGCCTAAAGTTTCACATCTAATTTATTTTTTATCATAAACAAGGAAAATCATATTTATAACTAACTAGTCTTCAACTACATCAAATACCCCAGAAGTATATTATATTACCTGAATAAACAGGAAGTGCATTGCAAGCAATTTCTATAATTCTAAGAATTACAGAGACATCTGGCTGCCTGGACAGTCACCCAAAGGCAGACATGTCTCAATGTCCAGAAAAGCCTAATTTCTAAAACATTTTAAATGCCATATTCTGTAGGTCTTTGAAGTGTTTGAAGATTACCTACCTAACTGAAATATATCTATGTATACCTAGAAAACTTAACTAACATGATTATGTTTAATAATCATAGATGACTATTAATCTGTATTTCTTCATTATATTTTACAATTTTAAATGAATTGCATAAACATAGTGCCTTAAATAAGAGTAGAAATCTGCACACAGTATAACAAAATTAACTCTGAATTTGCATCAATAAACTAAAATCCATAGCAATGTAAAACATTTTGAACAAGTTGTTGCTCTTTGACAGGAGATTCAATAATCTGCCCTTTCATCCTACCATATTTATAAAACTTACCATTGCAGAGACGTAGAAAAAGCTGACAGCGGGATGCAAACTCTGTGCTTTGGAACGCCTTTTATTCTCTTTGCTTATTGTATTTGTATACCCATGCCTAAAAATATGGAAGAATGCTGGAAATTTGGGTTCTTGGATGCTGGTCTAAAAATGTTGTCATTTACAGTAATATATTTTAATATAATATTTTATTAGTTCTTTGAGAATTTGATAATGTATTTTAATATATCTTATTAATTATTTGAGAATTTAATACAATGCTTAAAAACCATTTTTTCTGGGGGTTGGAGGAGTATTGTTACAATTATTTATGAAAATTCCTTCAGTAGTAAATTCAAATAGACTTCGGTTTTCTTTTATTGTATGCCAATCAAAAAAATCTTAATGCTTTAGTTAATGTTTAACATGCTAATTGAATGTGCACAAAGAGGAAGACAAAATGATTTCTGAGAAGCTATTTTGCAACTAAAAGTCTATCATATGCTGACATCAGAATGAAAGAACCAGTCTTGTCTAAATCAATATTTGAGGAATTTTTAAGAAGTTTAAATATATTCAATGCTTTTTGGAAAACTTAAGCTCTTATATGCTAAACTAAAACTTTATACTTTATACTAAAACTAACATATACATACCCATTATAATACCTTTATGTATATTTAGTCATTTACTATTTTTTCCTTTGTGTAGTTCTTAAACTTCCTATACTCAGGAACTCTGCACATTCTTTGTGTTACTATGAACGCCACAGAGGTTTTCATTTTTCAGTCTTAACTGTGTTAATAACTAACTCGCTGATAATGATGATGACAATAAAGATCATTACAACTTTACACATTGATGTATTTGCATTGACATAGAATATATTTTTAGTAACAGGGACATGTCAAGGTGGTAGCCCCTTTTCCATTTTCTCAGATCTCTGCAACACATTCGTTTAAGGAAAATAGTTGTGCATTAATTATTCAGTTGTAATATTCTATCTATGATATCTCCCTGGAAAGCTGCACTGTGTTCTTATGAGCAGAGGAGAATTTGTTTTGAAACAGAAAGTGTGTTACATGACATGTGTCAGAGACCCACAAAACTCAAAGACCACACCTTGAGATCTGCTGCTGTTGTCTATCTTTAGGCCTGTGTTGCTGGAATTCAGATTTTATAATGACAGTGCTTTATCACAGAGAATATACCATGTCCCTTTTTACCAAAATACACCTCTGTCTGGAAGTCTTATGGATATAGTGACAATAGGAAAATTTACGGAGAAGATAGAATGATCAGAGAAGACACAGCAAGGTGTGGTAGATGAGGAAGATGCTTCTTATTGCTACAGAAGAGACAGCAGGCTACCCATGCTGTACAGCAGTCCATTTTCATTTCTGTCACTGTGGTAACATGCTGTGAGAAATGCAGCCTATTGCTGGGAAGTCAGGTGACAGGACTTTGAAATCTCCAGTCATCTCACATCCAGAATCAAGAGCAGAGAGAAATGTATGCGTGCATGCTTAGAATTCAGCTTTCCCTATTCTTACATAGTCCAGGCCTCAAAACAGGAAATGGTGCAGCCCACTTTAATGCTAGACCCTCCCACTTATATTAATGTAATCAAGACTCTATCATTCAGGTATAACCACAGTACAATCTGATTTGGACAATAACTTACTGCGAATCTCTTTTAAGGTGACTCTGGGTTGTGTACAATTTCCAGTTAAAACTGAGCATCACAACACCTAACATATTTTCTTCACAAAGTCCAAAGTTTGCAGAGTCACTTTTGATTTTGTTTATTTCTCCTTCAGTTTCTAATGTCTTACTTTCTTTACTCCATGATAAAGGAGAAGGGGAGTGAGCCAATGACATTCTATAAAGATTAATATGTTATCTTCTTTGAGTAGCTCATGTATTGTAAGACTTCAAAATGACTAACAATCATTTGCTCAACTATATGAATGTATTCTAAAAACACAACTGTGGGGTTTGAAATTTTACTTTTTTAAGTGAAAAATGGAATTCTGATACAAATAATAGATGCTTTTGCTAATACCCTTATATGTATGAATGAAATATGAATAAGTTAAATTATCATCCTAGTGTTGACAATCTTCTGCCTAGAGCTCAATTGATATGCATTTGATTATTGTTACTGAATTATGATTTCATAATTCCTTAGAGGAGCAATTTTAGATTTATTTATTTATCTTTATGTATATGAATGTTTTGCATGTATGTATGTATTATGTGAACTACATGTGTACCAGGTATCCAAAGAAGTCAAAAGAGAGTGTCAAATTCCTTGGAACTGGTGTTAAGGATAGTTATGAACCACTCTGTGGGTGCTGGGAATCGATCCTCTGTCCTCTTAACCACTGAGCATCTCTCCAACTCCATGAGAAGTAAATTTTAAAATATATGTTATGTGGTATGTACCCACTCATAAGTGGATATTAGAAGTAAAGCAAAGGATAACCAGACAACAACCCACAACTCCAGAGAAGCGAGCTAACAAGAAAGATTCAAAGAGGGACGCATGGATTGGCCTGTGAAGGGGAAATAGATGAGATCTCCATGAGAGAACTGGGGATTAGGGGTGGGCAATGGAGGGTAGGATATGGGGGATGAGAACATAAGGGAATGGGATGGTTGAGCTGGAACAGGTATGGAGTGGGAAAGCAATGAGAGAGATACCATGATGGAGGGAGATATCATGAGGAGAGAGAGAACCTCGGTGCTATGGAAGGAATCCTCAAGGATGACCCCAGCTTGGACTACTAGAAATAGTGGAGAGGGTGCCTGAACTGAACTGGTTTGCCTCAGTGGTCATACCCTAACTGTCATCACAGAACTTTTCTCCAATGACTGATGGAGGCAGATGCAGAGAGCCACATCCAAACACTAGGCAGAGCTCCAGGAGTCCAGTAGGAGAGAGAGAAGAGGGATTCTATGAGCAAGTGCATCAGGAACATGATGGGGAAACCTGCAGAGATGACCAAACCAAACTAGTGGGACCTCATGAAAGTTGGATCAATGGGTGTAGAGCCTGCATGGGATTGGACTGGGCACTCTGCATGGCGAGACAATTGTGTAGCCTGATCTGCTTGGGGGCCCCCTGGTGGTAGGATCAAAATCCATCCCTGGTGCATGAGGAGGCTCTTTGGAGCCCACTACCTATGATGAGATACCTCGTGCAGCCTTGAGGCAGAGGGCAGGGCTTGGACTTGCCTCTACTGGATGTGCTTTTCCATGGGAGGCCTTGCCTTCTTGTGGGGGGAGTGGGGGGTGGGTTGGGAAGGATGGGGGGGCCGGAGGATGGAAGAGGGGAATCTTTGATTGGTGTGTAAAATGAATGAAAAAATTTTCTTAAAAATAAAGAGGAATTACCATAAAAATAAATAAAATGTATGCTATGGATGCAAAATTTCACATATTCTATAAAATAGTATGGAAAAATTATGTCTGATCATTAATGCATTCAAATTATATACAATATACAATAGGCAAAAACACAATGAGTCCAGCTAAGTCTTAAGGATTTATTAATTTCTTTTTGGCTCATTTTTCCTAATCAGCAAAATGAGTTAATGTATAATCATATCATTGTCTTGAGGAGAATATATATCACTAACCATCATTCAATATGATATAAAGTCATAGACAATTATTAGTTAATATAGAGAGTTAGTATTTATTTCATGACAGCACCTAAGAAAGATGTGAATCAAAAAATGTGTTTATACAAATTAACTTTCCAATGACACATTTCATTGATTAAAAACATCTTTGTGGTTATCTTTAGCAATGAAACTATTTTTTTTAATTTTTAAAATTTTAGTTTAATGACAATATTTTTTCTTTCACTTTCCTTCCTCTATACCCTCCAATATACTCCTCCCTACCCTCTTTCAAATTCATGGCCTCTTTTTTAAAAAATTAATTGTTATTGTATGCATACATGTATATGTATAAACATATTCCTAAGTATTACATGTTCAGTCTGTATAATGTTCCCTGCATGTTTTCAGGGTTGGCTGTTTGGCACTGAAGACCTGATTGCTGTTCTTTTCCCTGGGGAATGCCCCCTTTCCAGATCCCAGCTTACCTCAGTTGCTTATAGTACTTTGGGTAGGGCTGAGGCCTCATGGGCTTTTTCCCTGTTCACTTTAGTATGTTCATTGGTGTCAGCCTTGTTTAGCTCAAGTTTGGGCTGTCATGTTGGTGAGACTTCATGGGTATAGCTTCTGATGTCACTGAGAGACACAGCCTCACAGCGAAGTCCCTGATCCTCTGGCTTTTACAGTCTTTACATCCCTCTTGTGAAATGTTCTCTGAACACTTATTAGGTTGGGAGTATTTTGTAGATATATCTATTGGAACGGGTTGCAAAACTCTGAATTTTGATTGGTTGTGGTTTTCTGTGGTGGTCTCTGTTGCAAAGAGAAGTTTCCCTGGTAAGGGGTGATGACTACACTTATCTCTGGGTATGAAAACAAATCTTACAGATTGTTGTCAGGGATTATGCTGGTTTAGTAAATTAGAGGTTGTAGATTCTCCTCCAACAACCATGAGTTCACTGTAACTGAGTAGTTAGCTATATTTTTCAGTGCCAGGAATGTTTTCCTTTTGTTAAGAAAGTCTTAAGAAATTAGAGAGCGGTTGGTTACCACCAAGATATGTTTGACTCTATTTCATCCTTAGGGTAATCGTGCCATGCTGGTTGTTGATGTGGTTCATTTTCATCATAGATAGGTAGGTGGGTGGGTGTTCTCCCCCCCCCCTTTTTTTGGAAGCTTGCATAATGCCTTCTGATACCATGAAAGCTAGTAGTGAGAAAAGAGGCTTGCAGGTCATTTCCAGCTCAGGGGTCTCTGGGCCCTAAAAGTAATATTTTAACATGCACTGTTAATAGTCATTGAACTACTAGTGTTTCTTTCACTACTTTATTATCATACAAGTGTGTAACCTCTTGTAGTTCACTTTGAAGGGATCACTCTTCTTCCCACTTCTTAAATGAAGTACAGAGAGTAAGTAAAACAGTTAGTTCATAAACAGAATAAATAATAATTAAATTTGGGCTAGTTTCAAACATAGTTTTTAATAATTGTACCATTTTTAAAATTAACTTTGTGCATACAAAATCCATTGTTTGCATTATTTCTAATGAAAAGTCTGAACTTTCCCCATTTTATAGCTGGGCCTGAGTTCAGTTTCTTAAAGGACAACAAGGGAAATAGTATGTACTAGCCCTGAGCCAGCCCCCAAAGGACCTTAAGGCAGTGGCCAAAAAAGAACAGTTCCTGTAATCTCCCTAAAACATACCCTACCTTGCCCAAGTATGCCCAAAAATGTTAAAACTGTAACCACAGTCAATTAAAATTGTACTAATGTAGCTATAGCCTGCTTAACCAATCATTTTTAAGATGAGCTAACTGTTCCTAGAATTCCCCTAGCTGAGCTTACAAGGGGCCTGTGCTCCTTTCTAGGTCACCACTTTGAACAAATGGTAGACCCTCCCATGCTGAAATAAACACTCTTTGCCTTTATATACTATTTGGGTCTGGGGTCTTCTCCAACAATTCTCAGACCCTACCCTAAAACTTATATTTCTTTACTCTGTGTCCAAAATGCCCCAACAGAAAGATGGCCCAGCAGTTAAGAGCATTTGCTCCCCTGCAGAGGACTTCTGTTTGATTCCCAGCATCCACATGTTTGATTACAACTATCTGCACTTCCAGTTCCAGAGGATCTGTTGCTATTTTCTGGTATTTACTTGTACCAGGCATACATGTGCTGTGTAGGCATACATGTAGGCAAATACTGATACAAACACACACACACACACACATCTTTTTTTTAGTTCCTGTTTTTGGTAAGAGCAAATTATGTAATCAATTATCAGAATAAGAAAGGTGTTAGGTTGATTTCATAAAGAATGAGTGAAGACAATTAAAATGTTACTTTTCCATAGAAGACTGGTAACATAAAGTCACCTTTTTTCCAGAGGATAGGACAAGTTAACTGTCAGTACACAAAAGAGAACTGCATGTTCCCACCGAATAGTTTGAAAATTTTACCCAGTGGTGCCATCTATAGAAATTGGGAAACCAACTATATATTGCTTCATTATGCAACCTCCAAAATCAACTACAAGCAAGGACTTCAGACCTAATTCACCTAATCAAAAAAATTCCCCAGGGACTTGCCTAAGGGCTCGACTAAGAAATTATACATTGTCAAGCTGACACTCACTATATATCATTGCAATTCAGCTCTTTGAAACTTGACACACAAATATATTATTTTCCACCCACAACCTTCTGTCCCTAGTCTCCATCATTTCACAGGTACCTCAATTAAAATATATTAGTACAACTTCAAAAGTACCTGCAGATTTTACCAGTTCCAACCCTGTTTAAAGGTCCAAAGCATCTTCTGAGCCCTGGTACAACGAAATGAAAAGTTATATACTTCTAACTTAAATGGCACAAAATAAACAGTCTTTCCCAGACGTTAAAACTGGTGTGATATGGAGTGGTTAGAATGAAACCCAGCAGCACTACCAAATCATGTATCTCTGTGTCCAGGATCTGTGCCTTGTGAAAGAACCATTTGGGCTCCAAAAGTATCAGGTAGTCCTACCCTTCCAATTTTGGCGCCTGGAACATACACTGGTAATTTAATGAACCAACTTCCTGTGAGTAAGCAGAGTTCCCTGGCATCTCCAATATCCTGGATTCTCCACTGGACTTACTTTGATTTCAGAGTTTCATGTGCTGTCCTCTGATGTCTTCTGGAAGGAACTTTAGTCCTTCTGTTGGTTGGATGGTCTCACCATTGCTCTGAAAATGTGGAGCAGGACTATACATGTCTCCTCTTCCTTACATCTTTCTTGCCTTTCATGCTTGTACATCCAGTATTATCTGGACAATAATGCAAAGCATCGAGCATACCAGCGGCTTGACATGTAGACTAGTTCTGTTTTATTGTATTTCCTTCTGTGTGCTGAAGCTGCAGAAACATTTCTCTAAGCAATCACATTTTAGAAGCAGGGAAACTCTCTGGCTTCATTTTCAGTGTGGGATCTATTTTCTTCTCAGTTTGTATTTCCACAACTGGGACCTTTGAAAAGATGGTCTTACCCTTGGGGCATTTTTATTAGTCCAGTTAAAAAAAAAAGTTCCTCTTTAGCAACTGCAGTTTCTGCGTCAGCACAGGCCTTGACCTCAAAACTCACCTTGCTCAAGGTAATTTCCTTCTTCCCAAGTTGTGTAATTTTTGTATCTTTTTGTCAATATTTCATTTTCTTTCACCTCACAGAAGTACACAAAAATGTAACAATGGCATAGCCATAATGTGCTCCTGTCTTAAAATTTCATCATTCAAACAAATTACTTCATTATCCTTAAATCCAACTTTATTCCTGTTCTCAAAACATGGACACAAGGAAACCAGGTTCTTGGCAAAAATAGCACAATAATTTTCCTTATGCTAGTAGCAGAGAGATACCTTATGTAACTGCACAAGCTGGGTCTCCACTTACTGCATTTCTGTTGTCAGTCTTTCCTTCTAAGCTCCCACAAGGATGACCAACTGAGACCTACTTACACTTTGCTAAGGCTCTTCTAGATCAACAAATCAAGCACTTTCACATTCTAGCTACAAAAGCATACCAAAGGCCTAATTATACACGGTCAGATTTATCACAACAATGCCTCACTTCTGTCACTGATTTTCTGTATTAGTAATCAGATCCATCTATTACTACCTTCCACAACTTCCCAAGAGTACATCATTTCTTCCTCTCAGCTTCATGCCCTTTTAATTTTTTTAGTTATTCATAATTCCCTGAACCCCATAAGTGTTGTCTATATGAATATGAATGTATGGCCATCCACTGGGATATGAGAAAATTACCAGTGGCCGCATCACCAAAGGAGGTGACTCTCTTTTCCTTATTAGCCATCACCTACCAATATTTCTTCTAATAGGAGTGAGGCTAATGGTCCCCTTTTCTTTATATGCAGGAAATTTTACTGGCATGATCTTGTGGTAACCACAGTTGCTGTGAATTGGTTCTTACAATGGCCATGTCATGTCTGAAGTCAGCATTTCATAGCTCATCTCCATATTTGTGATTTGCTTCTTTCTTTCCACCCCTCTTATGTTAAATTCCAAGGAACCACCATACAGTGCTATTTTTGATACCTAAAACTCTCTTTCTGTTCCCCTGGTCCCTCTTGTCCTTCTCTCTCATTAGTTGCCATTCTACTTTAAATGCTCATACATTATATCATCCTCTTTCTTTCAGTGTCTTTTCCTGAAGGTCTCTTTTTCTCTCTCATGATCCTCTCACTAATTTCATTAGGTGTACCCAACCTTCACATACATATAAAAAAAATTAAAATCTTGGATGTGCATGTGAAAGAAGGCATGTAGTAGGTTTTTCTTTTACAGGGCAAGTCAAAAATTTATATAATTTCCAGCTCTAGCTACATTCTTGTAAATTTTGTGATTTCATATCCCATTAAATCTAAGTTAAATTCCATTGTACACATATACATTTTCTTTACATATTGATCACTTCATAGACATCTTTCAGGTTCTATTACTGAGCCACTTTGAGTAGTGCATCAGTATCCATAGATGCTCAAGTTTCTCCATGGTAAGACTTTATCTTCTGTTGGGTGCAGACAGGAATAGTCTATCTAGGTGATGTAGAAGTTCTATTTGTGTATTTTGTGAAACCTCTGCTTGTAGCTAGAGTTTTCCTGCCGGGCCCACAGTCAGGACAAATCTCTGTCACCCACCAGTCCCGCAGCCGCTCAGACCCAACCAAGTAAACACAGAGACTTATATTGCTTACAAACTGTATGGCCATGGCAGGCTTCTTGCTAACTGTTCTTATATCTTAAATTAATCCATTTCTATAAATCTATACCTTGCCACGTGGCTCGTGGCTTACCGGCATCTTCACATGCTGCTTGTCATGGCAGCGGCTGGCAGTGACTCTTCCCGCCTTCCTGTTTTCTCCATTCTCCTCTCTGTTAGTTCCGCCTATACTTCCTGCCTGGCCACTGACCAATCAGTGTTTTATTTATTGACCAATCAGAGCAATTTGACATACAGACCATCCCACAGCATCTGCTGAGCTTTCCACAGTGGCTACTCATATTATATGTTTATCAGCAGTGCCAGTGTTCTCATTTTCCCACATCCTCATCAGCATTTGGTGTTCAGAAAGGGAACCAGGATACCTGGCAAGTGAAAAATTGGCTTATAGCCCTGGAGAAGTTCTAGTTAAAGGAGATGTGTAGAGAATTCCTGTGTCGGTTTTCTTGATGTTAGGTGTTCTGTTTAGAGGAGATACAAATCTCCAACAGTTTTGATTTGCATTTCTCTAATAGTCAAGGTTATTGAACCCTTTTCAGAAATTTATTGGCCGTTATTGTCTCTTCTTTTGAGAACCATCTCTTCATTTAATTGTGCACTTACTTATTGGAAGTTGTGTAGTTTGGTGCTAAATATTTTTAGTTCTTTACATATTCTAGCTAATACTCTTCCCTTGAGAGCATAGTTATGACTGTTTTCTGCCACTCTGTAGCTTATCTTTTTACTCTAGAGAGAGTTTCTTGTTCTGTGCAATAGCTCATTTCCTTTCATCCTATTTATAAATTCTTGTATTTCCTGTGCTTTAGCCATTTGAGATCTTTCATCTCTCCATATAAATTTTGAGATAATTTTTTCTAGTTCAGGCAAACATAGACTTACCATATAACTTAGCAAACACAGAACTCAAATAACCTTTTGTCACAGACACTATGGTCACAGGATTAGTAGTATACACATTCCTTAAACAATGGAAAATTTTTCTTTCTCCTTCAGTTATGACTGATATAGTAGTTTGGTCTAGCATGTGTGTGTGGTTTTTTTTTTTTTTTTTTTAGAACTTGTAGAACATAAGTCCAGGTCATCTGGTTTGTTAATTCTCTATTAAAAAGTCTGGTGTTATTCTGATAGTCATGTCTTCACATGTGACTTGTTCTTTTTTTTCTTGCAACATTCAATATACTTTGTTTTATCAACTTACTGTATAATTATATGACATGAAATTGTTTTTGTTGTTATGTCTAATTGTTATTCTGTGTGCTTCTTTTATCTCGATAATCATCTTTCTTTAGATTTAGGAATTTTTCTTCTATTTCTATGTTGTAACTATTTTCTGTGCGTTTGACATGGATTTCTTGTCCTTATTATACACCTATCATTCATACATTATGAGGGAATCTTTAACAGAAACTCAAAAGAAATTGATAAGCAAGTTGTTAATTCCTTGAAACTTTTATTTCAAAAATCTGGAAAACCTACAAAAATGGAAAAATTCCTAAGCTAACATTACCAACAGAAGATATAATGAATTAAACATATTGAAACAAGCAAATATGTGATCTGATAATCAATAGTCTCCCCACAAACAGAGAGATTCTGTTAAATTCTACTAAACTATTAACATTATTAACCAATATATTTCAAAAACTGAAAGGGAACTAACAATGCAAGACTTATTCTGTAAACTCAGTGGTAGCCTAACACTAAGGCTTTAAGGAAGGCCCAGCATCACAAACTTCAAAATATTCTCCACAAGAGAAAAGGAAGCTACATTTCCATACTAACTCCATAAATCCAGTAAATACCCAGATATAAAACAACAGCAACACATACACACACACACACACACACACACACACACACACGTATGCATATACATACAAGCACACAAATACAAATAAAATTTTCTGTAGAACATAAATTAAAAATTTTTGAATAAAATAAATGCACACTAAGCTCAAATCTACATTAAGAAGATCATACATAATTTTCAATTTGGTTTCATTTTGAGAGTAGAATGCAAGGTTAGTTCAACATATGAAAATTGGTAAGTGTAGCATTCCATATAAACAGACTTAAGAACAAGAATATCATTATTTAAGTAGATGCAGAAAAGGCATTCCAAAACTTGTTGGTAAATGACATGGAAAAATTAGGAAGAAGTGAAACTGGAATGTATCATAAGGCAATAGAGGTTACAGAGAACAAATCTGTGGTCACCTAGTTAAAAAGCAAATGTGCGTCCTATAAAGTCAGAAACAACACAGAGATGCCACTCTTTCTTTCCAATCTTTCAAAAGAGTCAGAAGACTTAGATAAAGTGGTAAGACAAGAGAATGAAATAAAAGAAATACAAATAAGAAAAAACTCTGGGGTGCGGATTGCTCTGTGGAGAATGTGCTTACCATACAAGCATTGGACAGGAGTTCAAATGTCCAGTAACAGTATAAATGTCTGAAGAGTGTGAGAAACAAGTTGTACCACCAGCACTCAAAAGGTAAAAACAAGTCTCCTCAGAGCAAGCTGGCTAGCTGAGACTAGTCAAATCAGGAAACTGTAGATTCAATGAGATATCCTCAAAAAGTAAAGTGAAGAGCACTCTAGAAAGACATTTAATGTCAAAATAAGTTTGTTTAGTTTTGTTGTTATTTTGATCCTGGGCTACCCCACTCAACAGACTATTTGACATTTTCCTAAAAATCACATAGCATATTCCTTTGTGGCTGAATAAAATTCAATTGTGCATATATAGGCATTTTCCATCCATTTCCTGGTAAGCATCTATGATGAATCTTTTCCCTTGCTGTTATGAATCAAGAAGCAGTAAACATAGATGAGTAGGTATCTCTTTTAAGGATATGAAATCTTTTTGTCACAGACCCTGTGATCCTGCTCTAAAGATGACAATGAGAGAGGACTGTTTTGCTCTAAAGACAAAGTTAAACAAATCCAAGAGAGCACAATGAATAAATAAATAATTCCAGAACAGCTAATTAAAAGACATCTAAGAAAACATCACCACAATAACAAAATGACAGAAATTGATACACTGTAGATGGATAACTCTTAGTATTAATAGTCTATTTTTAATGTATTTATTTAATTTTATTTTATAATTTAATTTAATTTTACATATCAGCCACGGATTCCCTTGTTCTCCCCCCTCCTGCCCCCCCCACCTTCCCCCCAGCCCACCCCCCATTCCCATCTCCTCCATGGCAAAGACTCCCCTGAGGATTGAGTTCAACTTGGTAGATTCAGTCCAGGCAGGTCCAGTCCCCTCCTCCCAGGCTGAGCCAAGTGTCCCTGTATAAGCCCCAGGTTCCAAACAGCCAGCACATGCATTGAAGACAGGTCCTGGTCCCACTGCCTGGCTGCCTCTCAAACAGATCAAGCTAATCAACTGTCTCACTTATTCAGAGGGCCTGATCCAGTTGGGGGCTCCTCAGCCATTGGTTCATAGTTCATGTGTTTCCATTTCTTTGGCAATTTGTCCCTGTGCTTTTTCCAACCTTGGTCTCAACAATTCTTGCTCATACAAACCCTCCTCTTTCTCACCAATTGGACTCCTGGAGCTCCACCTGGGGCCTGGCCATGAATCTCTGTATCCAGTTCGTCAGTCATTGGATGAGGTTTCTAGCATGACAATTAGGGTGTTTGGCCATCCTATCACCAGAGTAGGTCAGTTCGGGCTGTCTCTCGACCATTGCCAGTAATCTATTGTGGAGGTATCCTTGTGGATTTCTGTGGACCTCTCTAGCACCCTGTTTCTTCCTATTCTCATGTGGTCTTCATTTACCATGGTCTCTAATTCCTTGTTCTCCCCCTCTGTTCTTGATCCAGCTGGGATCTCCCGCTCCCCCAAGCTCTCTTTCCCTCGACCCTTGCCCTTCATTACCCCCACTCACGTCCAGGTTGTCCATGTAGAGCTCATCCATTTCTCTGTCACTGGGCGATCCCTGTGTCTTTCCAGGGGTCCTGCTCTCTAGGTAGCCTCCCTGGAGTTGTGAGTAGCAGTCCAGTCATCCCTGCTTTACATCTAGTATCCTCCTATGAATGAGTACATACCATGTCTCAATTCCCCAACATACTAACAGACTGGTGAAAAGCAGACTAACAGATTGGATTAGAAAACAGGATCCAACTCTTGGCTTCTTCTAAGAAACACGCCTTATCAGCGACAATAGATATTCCTTAGGGTGAAAAGATTGAAAATGGTAGTCTAAGCAAATGCAACCAAGAAATAAGCAAGCATTCTAATATCTGAAAAACAGACTTCAAAACAAAACTAGTCTTTCATACTCATTAAAGAAAAACTCACTCAAGAGACTATTACATTTCTAAACATTTATGTCACAAACAGAGGCATACAGTTTCATATAAGAATTAATATTAGATCTAAAAAGCACAGATTGACCCACCCTAACACAGCAACAGTGAGTGACTTCAGCACCTTACTCTCATTAATATACAGGCAATTCAGACAAAACTAAACAGAGAAATTCTGATTTTAAATGACACCATAAACAAAATGGATCTAAAGGACATCTACAGAACATTCCACTCAAATCCTCAAGAATGCACTTTCTTTTCAGTACCCCATGGAACTTTCTCCAAAATCCACTGCATATTAGGACACAAAGCAAATTTCACTCAATAAAGGAAAACTGAAATAACACTATATCCTATGTCATCAAAAAGTAATAAAGTAGGATATCAACAATAATAGAAACTACAGAATGTACACAAACTTTTGAAAACTGAACAACACACTACCAAATGACAATTAGTCAAGGGAGAAAACAAGAAGCTAATCATTATTTTTAAATTTCTCAACAGTTTCATAAATTTCTATGATGAATTACCCTCTCTTGTGATTCTCCATCTGCTGGAAGTGTCTAAACAAGTCCTTTCTTACAGTCATACCCTCCTTTTGTGAGAGTCCATGGGTTTAATTAGTTTCATGCTTGAGTGTTTGTGGAGACTGCTTACTAAAGAAGGGTAAATTACCAGTGTCTAGATCACTGGAGAAAGTGACATCACCTTTTACAGAAAACATTGACTGCCAGTAGTTTGTAAAGTTATTACGGTGCTTCACAAACCCCTGCCATGTCCATGAGGAAATGACGATGGGACCAGTCTTGTGTAGGTCTTACACAGGTAACCAGATTGAGATTACTTTTATTATTATTATTAAGAACATTTTTTTCATTTATTTTACACACCAGTCAAAGAACCCCTCTTCCCTCCTCCTGCTCCCCCAGCCTTCCCCCCTTCCCGACTGACCTCCCACTCCCCCCAAAAGAAGGCAAGGCCTCCCATGGAGAGGAACATCCAGTAGAGGCAAGTCCAAGCCCTTCCCCCTGCCTCAAGGCTGCACAAGGTGTTTATCATAGGTAGTGGGCTCCAAAAAGTCCAGTCCCATGTAGGCTCCACAGCCATTGATCCAACTTTCATGAGTTCTCACTAGTTTGGTTTGGTCATCTAGTTCCATACATTTGCCTGCAAATTTCATGATATCATTGTTTTCCTTTGCTGAGAAATCTACATTGTGTATATGTGCCACATTTTCTTTATCCATTCTTTGGTTGAGGGGCATCTAGGTTGTTTCCAGGTTCGAGGTATTACAAACAATGCTGATATGAACATAGCTGAGTATGCATCTCTGTGGTATGATTGAGCATTTTTTGGTTATATGCCCAAGAGTGGTAAAGCTGAGTCTTGAGGAAGATTGATACCCAATTTTCTGAGAAACTGCCTCACTGATTTCCAAAGTGGTTGTACAAGGTTGCACTCCCACCAAAAGTGAGGAGTGTTCCCCTTGCTCCACATCCTCTCCAACATAAGCTGTCTGCAGTGCTTTTGATCTTAGCCATTCTAACAGGTATAAGATGGTATCTCAGAGTCATTTTGATTTGCATCTCCTGATGACTAAAGATGCTGAGCAATTCCTTAAGTGTCTTTCGGTCATTTCAAATTCTTCCTTTGAGAATTCTCTGTTTAGCTCTATAGCCCATTTTTAAATTTGATTGTTCATTATTTTGACTTCTAGTTTCTTGAGGTCTTTATATATTTTGGAGATCAGCCCTCTGTCAGATGTGGGGTTTGTGAAAATCTTTTCCCATTCTATAGGCTGTCGTTTTGACTTATTTACTGTGTCCTTTGCCTTACAGAAGCTTCTCAGTTTCAGGAGGTCCCATTTATTAACTTTTGCTTTCAGTGTCTGTGCTACTGGAGTTATATTTAGGAAGTGGTCTCCTGTGCCAATGCATTTAAGACTACTTCCTACTTTCTCTTCTATCATATTCAGTGTAACTGGTTTTATATTGAGGTCTTTGATCTACTTGGACTTGGTGTATTACATTGACAGATTTTTGTATATTGAACCATCCTTGCATCCATGGGATGAAGCCTACTTGGTCATGGTGAATAATTTTTTTGATGTGTTTTTGGATTTGGTTTGTCAATATTTTATTGAGTATTTTTACATCAATGTTCATGAGGGAGATTGGTCTGTAAATCTCTTTCTTTGTTGCATCTTTGTGTGGTTTGGGTATCAGGGAACCTGTAGCCTTATAAAAAGAGTTTGGTAATGTTCCTTCTGTTTCTATTGTGTGTATCAATTTGAAGAGTATTGGTATTAGCTCTTTTTTGAAAATCTGGTAACATTCTGTGCTGAAACCATCTGGTCCTGGACTTTTTTTTTGGTTGGGAGACTTTTAATGACTATTTCTATTTCTTTAGGGGTTATTTGTCTATTTAAATTGTTTATATAGTCTTGATTTAACTTTGGTATGTGGTACTTATCCAGAAAATTGTCCATTTGTTTCAGATTTTCTAATTTTGTGTAGTACAGGTTTTTTAAGTATGACCTGGTGATTCTCTGGATTTCCTCATTGTCTGTTGTTATGTCTCCCTTTTCATTTCTGATATTTAAAATTCTAATGCTCTCTCTCTGCTTTTTGGTTAATTTGGATAAGAGCTTGTTTGTCTTGTTGATTTTCTCAAAGAACCCACTCTTTGTTTTGTTGATTTTTTTTTGTATTACTCTCTTTGTTTCTATTTTATTGATTTCAGCCCTCGATTTGATTATTTCCTGGCATCTATTCAGCCTGGGTGACTTTGCTTCTTTTTGTTCTAGAGCTTCATTTTATAGAATTCTGATGTAAATAAATTTCTAAATGAAGGTCCCTATGTATAACTGGATACCATATTCTCTGATTGTACATGTTTCAGGGCAATTCTATAAATAATCATGAATTGCTTTTGAGTCAGGAACTTTACTGAGGGCCTGGTGAATCCCACAGACTTTATTAGGATGAAAACTAATCCTCTCTTACTCATCCTTCCATAGAACCAATACCTGACCCCCTTTAAACCAGAATCTACTTCTTGTATTAAATAGAAGTTATTAGTAAGCCCAGGTTTAATTGATGGAATTAAAGGTAGGGACAAATTTTTAAAATATATCTGCTGGTGAAATTCAAAGATCATAGTGTGTGTGTGTGTGTGTGTGTGTGTGTGTGTGTGTGTGTGTGTGTATGTTTAATTATAGTGATTCTTTGGTGTTTGATTTTTCTTTAAAGATACAGGCTTGCTCCTCAGTATCCATTCCCAAATACCTTCAAGGATTGTGTTCTTGTGGTCAGGTTCTTTCTCCAGAACACAATTCTTGAAAAGTATGGAGTAGATCTTGCTTGCATTTGTATTTCTAGAGACAGTTCTGGAGGCACACTGGCAGCAACAGCAACTCAATTGGTATGTGTGTATTGCTACAATTGTTGGACTTTTCTGACCTGGTGCTGACATGCTAAGTTCTTCATTGCTCCTGTCTGCCAACAGGCCTTCTCCTTGCCTGCTTCTAATCTGTACATCTTACATCATCAGCTGCCCAGGTACCACAAGCAAACTTTGCTTGACTCTTTCCCTACCTGACTCTACATTTCTTTGGAGCAGCTAATGAAATTCTATGAGGTGGTCTACAAGACAAATCTAGAAATAATTTGAGCATTTTAAGACACAGTATTTGATAGCTACTTCTTTGCCAGATCAAAGCTTTTTGGTTAAGGAGACATGACTTAGCCATCCAACAACAATTGCCTTTTCCTTCAAGGTTCTGATGGCTAGCAAATTAGACAAAGCATCTATATGTCTGTAAAGTTTAATATTATACATTAACTCCATGGTAATAACTCCAGTCTTCCCACAAAGTGCATGGATGACCCCACAAAGGGAGGTGAAAACAAACAAAAACAATACAAAAACAATAAAAGTATATGGCTAGATAGACCACATAGGCCCAGAGTAGATTCTAATGTATTATCCTGCTATGTAAATATACTAATAAAATGCCCTCTAAATTCTTATTTTTATAGCCATAGATTAGTGTGTCTTTCAACTATCATCAGAGAAACCTCATCTGCAGTAGATGGTGACTAATAAGATTCAGAACTGATCAATTTAGATAGAGTAAGAGACTGTGGAGGGCTCAGCTTTAAGAAGAAATCTATATCACATACTCTTCCCTCCAAAACTCATGAATCATGATGGAATAGGGATGGT
Source organism: Peromyscus attwateri (assembly GCA_902168425.1). Classification (NCBI taxonomy): domain Eukaryota; kingdom Metazoa; phylum Chordata; class Mammalia; order Rodentia; family Cricetidae; genus Peromyscus; species Peromyscus attwateri. The sequence goes on from CABHPP010123754.1 coordinate 89,198, forward strand.
TTAAGTTCCAGATGTCTAGGTCAGCAGCAAAACATACTTTTTGCTGGATATGGCAGCATCATTGCACACATGTTCTCCTAGGAGCTATGATTGCATGCATTAGACTTGAATAAGAGCAAATAGTCTAAAATCTCATTATGGATGAGGTAGGAGCTTGTGAAGTATGACCCCTATCTGAGAAGAATTTATAAATGATAGAGACAGAGAAAGTTTTCTTCAGAGATGTGGAACCTGAGACAGTATGCACACTCAGGCTTATGGTTCTAAGCCACTGTACACATAAACAGCACTAAGCAGACTCAGTATATTTAAGAAAAAGAGAACACATTAAAATGGGAGGAATAAAAAGGTTCTTGGGGCTGTTGGGAAATGGATTTGAAGAGGTGGATTTTATATTTACAAATTATGTGCATGTATGAAAATATCAATCAATAAATGATACCAAATAATACCACTGTAATCTTGAACAAGGGAGAGAACTGAATACCTAAAGAAACATTGAACTTGGCATGGTGCATATAGCTAAAAGAACTGCCTGAAAATGCTGTTGTTAATATTGCCAGTATTAATTTTCCTAATCATTTTCGCCTTCTTCTTTATTGTGTACATTATGGACATGTTTTAGGACTCAAGTAGATGTAGACTCTTCTTTTTTTTTCTGACAAAGTACTTTCATTTTTTTTTATAATTTAATTTAATTTTACATATCAGCCACGGATTCCTGCCCCCCCCCCCCCCCCCCCCCCCCAGCCCACCCCCCATTCCCATCTCCTCCAGGGCAAAGACCCCCCCTGGGGATTGAGTTCAACCTGGTAGATTCAGTCCAGGCAGGTCCAGTCCCCTCCTCCTAGGCTGAGCCAAGTGTCCCTGTATAAGTCCCAGGTTCCAGCTCATGCACTGAGGACAGGTCCCGGGACCACTGCCTGGATGCCTCTCAAACAGATCAAGCTAATCAACTGTCTCACTTATCCAGAGGGCCTGATCCAGTTGGGGACTCCTCAGCTATTGATTCATAGTTCATGTGTTTCCATTCCTTTGGCTATTTGTCCCTGTGCTTTTTCCAACCTTGGTCTCAACAATTCTTGCTCATACAAACCGTCCTGGAGCCCCGCTTGGGGCCTGGCCGTGGATCTCTGCATCTGGTTCCCTCTGTTATTGGATGAGGTTTCTAGCACAACAATTAGGGTGTTTGACCATCCTATCACCAGAGTAGGTCAGTTAGGGCTTTCTCTCGACCATTGCCAGTAGTCTATTGTGGGGGTATCTTTGTGGATTTCTGTGGACCTCTCTAGCACTTTGTTTCTTCCTATTCTCATGTAGTCTTCATTTATCATGGTCTCTTATTCCTTGTTCTCCCTTGAAGGATATACCTACCTTTCCTAGAATTTGACAATTAACCTAAACTTTTTCTTTTCAGAATAAAGATACCTTCGCCCATACCAAGCAGGAAGCAATTTTAAGAATACGACGCCCACGTTCCCAAAGAGGTGGTGTGGGACGGGTGGTTTTTTGGTCTTTTAATGGGTTTTGGGTCTGGGATAATTTTCATTGTTTAGAGGGGTTAGTTACAACTATTTATCAAGGGTTAGGAAAAGGGCTAAGCAAAGGAGGTTAGATTTAAGGTTCTTGTTTAAAAAAAAAAGAGAAAAGAAAAAGAAAAAGACAATTACTAGTTTTAAATACTTTACATTGGATTGGATTGTTTTATATTATATACAAATTATATATATTGAAATTGATATTGTTAGGAAATGCTATATGTATATTTCTAATTGTACTTATACCGTTCATTTAACAAAATAATGCAAATTGTTGATTCTTGAATGTTATTATTACCAACTATTAGGATATAAAGAAATGAAAGTTAGCAGTTAGACATTACAATAGAACTTGTAGTCATATTAGGTATATTTTCAAAATTGAGCAGATATATTTTAGATAGACAGGTCATCTTCAAACCCTTCAGAGATCTACAGAATATGGCATTTAAAATGTTTTAATAACTTAGAAAATTTTTCTTTTTTGTTATGACTATGAGACATGTCGGCTCCTGGCAGTACCAA
>CABHPP010123755.1:5534-33309 GCA_902168425.1 Peromyscus attwateri
TTTACTCTTATATTATATATTAATTAGATGTGAATAATGACCAAGCATCATGGTAATAAGGATTGCATTTGCTTGCAGTGTAACCAAGCCAACTAACATGCAGTTCATTTCAGACACCCCCAATCTTCTCAGCGTTTTCTATCTGTGATTCATTTAACCCTTTTGCCAATCCAAAGCATTGGATATACTGATGGGTCTCATTTTCACAGAGATCTGACTACCTGGTCAGAACCAGAATTCACACTCAGGTAATCTGGTTCTTATATTCTCAGTGGCCATGCTATGAAATGTTTCAAGATATAAAACACAGTATCTTGTTAGTAGTTAAACACATAATGATATTTTGGAGTGTAAGTTTATTATTCCACAACTGTCATAAAAACAAAGATTTATTAAATATTGGTGAATCTAGTAGGTAAAAAAAGGCACATTATGTTTGCAAGTAAAGGTGAAGATTAGGAAGAGCAAATATTTGGAGATTAAAAAAAATCTGTCCTATCTCTGTTAACTGTCCCTCTCCACGAATGGTCTGCCCACCCCTGTCAGGGAGCAACTGCTTTAGTTTTTCTGTGCATCCACTGTGAGTCTAAGCAATATGGTTCATCGTGGAATGCTGGTTTCTGATGGGGAAGTTCATCGACTTATTCAACAATCAGTATTCAAAATCTCCCCACGAAGCTCAGAGATCCATAAGGAAATAAACACTGATATAAATAATTAGAACACAGCAAAATAAAATTGCAAACCAGGGATGATTTGCCAGGTTTATGACGGGAAGTGGTGGGAAGAGGATGTAAGGGCCATGTAGTCACCCAGGAGGGAGGCATCTTTAAAGAGGAAGTGTTTGAGCTGGGTAAGTTTGATCTCCAGGTGGACAGGAACAGGGAAGGGCTTTCCTGGTAGAGAAAACGGTATGAGGAAAGATGGTGGTTATGAAATAAGGCAGGGCATCTAAGGAAATACAAGTCCCTTGATGTTATGGAGATGTGGGTTCAGATAAGGAAGAGAATTGGAGGTGAGCTGTAAGAGTAGGCAGGGACAGAAGAATTTAAGGAAATAGGGACTTAGGAGAGCCAATGAACAGTAACAATCAGTAAGTGGGACAAAGAATTTAGTAAATAAACCAAACTCTTAAATTGCTCCAGCTGGTTGTCATATGTGCTTTCTGTAACTAGGTTCCCAGAGTTGCCTCAGTTTTCCCCTTTCTGAAGGTGTTCACAGGCTGCCTTTGACTTCCTGAACTTCCCAAATGCTCCCAATACATTCCATTTTTGTTTCATGTAAGAGTCTGTTCAAATTACATTCCCTTTGTTTCCAAGCTAAGACCCTGTGTGAAGAATTGATTTTCTTATTTCTCCCTGATGACACTAGCCAGAAATTTTACATGAAGTTCACTTTGCTTCCTAGAACTCAGCCAGCAATCCTTCTTCTCTGGTTCTTGAGGCTGTACCAGGGTGTGCAGGACCGTGGCTTGCTTCACTCTCAGAACTGGCAGACCTCAGCCTCTTCTCTCCCCAGCCCCTTGTTGGGGCAGATGGAACCTCAACATGGGAAAGTCTTTTTTGTTTTATCGTTGACTAACATAACATTTCTGTTTGGCATCAGAACTCATCCTTTCTACATACATCTGTGCATTTTTACGACCTTGGAAGGAAAGGATTTCCAACCTCTCACAGGCCTCTGTTGCTTTCTGTCTTGCTCCTGCTCCACGGCGACTTACAGGTTGTAAATGTATAATTATGTGCTTGGATTGGGAGACAGGATGCAAACAGAAGAAAAAAATGAAAGGGTACAGGAAGGGAAAGGACCAAATGAACACTTCAAAATGCCCTGCCATTTAATAACCCAGCAACACTGCCTATGCTATCATGTATTATTTTTACGATCGTTTTGCTTGTTTTTTGCTTTATTCTTTACTAACAGAAAGCATATATTTATTGCTATATGTTTTCCTTGGTACAGAGTGGGTTTTTGTTGTGGTGGTAGGACCTCATGTAATCCAGTCTGGGCTCATATCTGCTAAGGAGCTGGAGGATGTCTTGAATTTCTTTCCTCCTCCCTCCACAGCTTAAGTGCTGAAGTTACAGGCATACACCACCATGACCCGTTTATGCGATACTAAGGACTGAATGTAGGACTTCACGTATGCTAGGTGACCCCTTGGAGCCATATCCCAAGCTCCAAAGCAGTTCTTTTTAGTCACAGAAATTCCAGTGGTAATTACACCATGTCTAAACATGACTTCAGAAGCCTGACTTCTCATCGTAGCGTTTAGGGTGTAGACTGTCAGGATTCAGCTGTGACTGTTGGCTTTTGGATCTCTGACAAGGGACTGGCATTTAGTCATCTTTCTTTCCTCCATTCCTCCCTCCCTCCCTCCCCCTTCCTCCCTTCCTCTCTTTCTTCTATTCTCAGGAGAGAGAGAGAGAGAGAGAGAGAGAGAGAGAGAGAGAGAGAGAGAGACAGAGACAGAGAGACAGAGACAGAGAGAGAGTCCAGGTTTGCCTCGGACTGGTGGTGATCCTCTTTTGAGTAAAGGGAATACAGATGTGAGCCACTGTGCCTGGCTCATGTACTCCTCTTTGCTATGCATGCCTGTGACATCTGGAATGCAAAGATCCTTGTCTACTTTTGTAGATTATCACCCGTCCAGAAGGTGGGAGGTAGGGGGCATAGCAGAAGAATGTGAGTTTTAATGCGATCCTTAGTTGACTTTATGCTGACATTTCTTTCCTGAGTCTCTATCCCAGATACGTGCTACAGTAATCATCACCAAGATAAGTAGAAGTGTGGTGTGCTGATTAATTTTTTTTTTTTGTCAACATATCACGAACTAGAGTCAACTGGGATAAGGGAACCTCAACTGAGCAATTAACCTACATTGGATTAACCTATGGGCATATCCATGGGGGCATTTTATGACTGGTGGTTGACTTAGGGGTGGGGGCTCAGCCCACTGTGGATGGTCTTTGGCTATATACAAACATTAGCCGAGTAAGCCATAGGAAGCAAGTCAGTAGGCAGCATTCCTCTATGGTTCCCTTCAGTTCCAGTCTGCAGGTTCCTGCTTGAGTTTCTGCCCTGACTTTACTCAATGGGGGACTGCAATATGGAAGTGTAATCAAGTAAATCCTTTCCACCTCAAGTGGATTTTGGTCAGTGTTCTATCCCAGAAGGAGAGAAGCCAAGCAGGACTTGTGGGCAGAACCAGGGCTCCCTCTGATCCTGACTACACTCAGGTTTTTCTTTCTCATATCATTTCTTTCTTTACTACAGAAACTTGGAACTTCACAGTACACAGAAGATGGAGGCAGAAAGAAAAAAAGACACTGAAGAGAACAACCAGTGAAGGGATCCAGAGACGACAATGAAAAATGAGTGTGAAGGAGAAACCAACACCCTTAAAATATTTTCCAAGTATTCAAAAGCAAAGGTTTAAATTTAGTCAACAAGAGACTGAAATGCCACACTTGCCTGCTGTCTTCACACACCTGCTCCACCCCCTTCTGTCTCCCCTTCACCAAGCCTTTCTGATACAGAAATTTTCAGCTGTGCATAAAGAGAGCCATCTTATGAAAGTCACAACTGTCATTAACACTTTCCTTGGCTATTTGACTCAGGGTAAATGATGGCTCCTTATTCTTTGGATTTCTCCAATTAAACAGGAAGTTGCCTCTAATGCCTTATTGATGTGAAGTGAAGTTGTCCATCTTCCAGGCTGTTTGAGATGGTCTTCAATGGTGGGAATCAGAATTCAAAGTTACCCCTTATTGATCTCCTCAGAATGGAAGTAGCTTGTGTTCTGGGTTTCCTAGGACCACTCCATATTCTTGTTCATATATGTATTTTGTTTCCTATGGCTTTTTAAAAAACTGTAACTTATTGCCAATACTTGCTAAGTTTTTCTTAGCTTTCAATCTTTTCTTTATATGAATGTAGCTGATAGTCACATACATGCTGGTTTGTTAAGCATGATAGTGAAGAAAGCTTCATTCATTCCTTTATTACAGATTTGCCTTCTATTCAAGTTTATCTGACATGAAGGTACCAACATTCCTGCTAGCAAATACTGGTATTTGTTATTTTTTTGAACCACTCTTTCTCTCTCCCTCCCTCCTTTTCTCCCTCCCTCCTTTTCTCCCTCCCTTTCTTTCTCCCTCCCTCCCTCCTTCCCTTCCTCCCTCCTTTCCTTCCTTCCTTCCTTCCTTCCTTCCTTCCTTCCTTCCTTCCTTCCTTCCTTCCTGATATAATATGAAGACCCCTTCTTTCCTCATCCAGGTAGCTCACAAGGGAATCACCAAAAGTGGCTTTGTCCAGTGATGGCCTTTCTTTTAGAGACCTGCTTTTTAATTACCTGGCTTTGATGTTTGTTTCCAAATTTGCTACTGTTCCTTGATGCTGCAGTTGATTTCCCTCACAAGCTTTCACCCTCGTAACTTGACTTCCCAGAGGCAAGGGCATGCTCTGTACCTGGCTGTGTTATGAAACGTTCGGGTTTGCCTGACCCACCCCTCCTCAGTTGCACCACCCAGGGCACTCTGAAGAGAAGTAGACCTGGCTGGAGGTGAGCAGTGCTGTACTGGCTCTAGATGAAGTTACACCAACATGGAAGCCCCAAAGCCAGGCTGTGGGATGGCATCTCCAAACCTTCTTGAAGTAAGTTTTCACTAGGTTATTTTACTGCTGGTTTTTGTGTTGCAACTTCTGGGGCCTTTACATTTTTTTATACTTGCTACAGAAATCAGAAATGTTTCAGTGTAGAGTTCCACAAATGAGGGTGATCAGCCACGGGCTCACTCTTGCCTGTAAAGCCCTCGTCTCTTGTTATTTTATCCTGTATGCCTTGGTAAAAAGACTTCCTAGGAACTACTATTACTTCTTGGCTGGCCCAAAATGAAAAATGAGCTTTAGGGGAAATGAAGGTGCAACAACATGTTTAATTGGTGACATTCATACAGTTTTCTTACGTTTTATGTGCCTTACAGCCCATCTTTATAACATACTTTGTCTGGGTCCCGTGAGTTATATCAGCTACTATTTACCACTTACTCAACACACATTCTATTGCCAAATTGAAGATAGACAGATCTCAAACAGACGGTAGCTCTGGGAAGTTTGTATGTTGGCTGCTCTGCTGTGTTCCCAGCCCTGGGATCTGCCTAGTAGAGACAGAGGTGCTTATCATTCAGTGAATATTTGCTGAAGACTGGCTGATTGAACCAATGAATGAGAGTGTGGTTCTTAAAAGCAATTAATGTATTTGTAGTAGGAGTTATTTTTATACACTTGGTGAGTGTGATGAAGTCTATCCTTCAGAAAAAAGCTTTAGGAAGACAGATACCCAGTATCAGAGGGTCACATCCTTCTATGTACAGACCGGGCAGCTAGGTTATGTCCTAAACAATTTTACCTTAAAGGAAATGCACCGTTCCTTCACAGTTTTTCATTTTCTCTTTTAGTTATAAGGTAAAAAGAACTCATGTATAAAGACAATGAGTCCATTTTGTTGATTGGTTTTTCCCATGTTAATTAGTGCCTGTCTTTTAGGAAAGCCTAGGGACCAGTCAGGCAGTCATGTTGAACTCCACAGCTCAGCCTGGAGGTTGAGTGCAGCCAGGTCCTAGGGTAGCCATGGTAATGCTTCTACCCACAGCTTACCGGAAGTGCCAAACACAATTTCACTTGAGATTCATTTTTTAATTTCATGTTTGCTATTCTTCTCTCTCTCTCTCTCTCTCTCTCTCTCTCTCTCTCTCTCTCTCTCCCTTTTGGTATAGCAGTAAAAAGATGGCGGTTAAAGATGAGGTTAAAGATGTGGTGGAGGACTTGACTGTGTCCCTCAACCACTGCCTTCTCCCATCTACTTAGCCTGGAATGTACTTTTCCTCCTTTGTTTCTCCAGGAGAAAAACAAAGTGGACACCAAACGCAGATTTGGCAGAGGGCTCTCCCTATGAGGGAGGCTAGCATAAGCGTCAGAGTTACGTGACCAGCTGTGCTGTGTCTGCAGGAGCATGACCAGAAGTTCTGTGTGAGGCTTTTAGCCAGTATACTGAGCTATAAAAAGCATGTTACTCAGCCTAATACTTTCATGTTGTAGTTGAAGTGTTATGGGATTTCATTTTATAAGAACTTAACTTCAGCACATAAATCTTCCTCAGGTCAGCTAGACTTGGAGGCTTTTTTTTGTTTTGTTTTGCTTTGTTTTTAAATCCCTCTTGTAACTCACTCAGAGTTCATCCAAGGTGATCATTTCTAAAACTAGTCAATTAGGAAAGACACCATAGTACAATGGTAAAGCACACAATTGCAAGTAAGGATCCAGCTCTAACAAGCTTTTTATCCAGAATAAGTCAAAACCCCCCACTTTCTCAGTTAAGTGAAGGACATTTCTTGGCATGAACTGTGACATGGCACTCAGCTCTCATGCTCTGGGTGGAAGATCATAACACTACCACTCTCACTTTATGAATAATAGATAACCAAGTATTTGAATTAACCTTATCATCTATTCAGTAAATGTTAGGTAAATCAGAGTGTAACTTAACTTAATCTAGCTAATCCACTTAGTTTCTGGAGGAGAGAACTAAGAGAACTTCCGTCGTGTGACTTTGGCATGTTGTTACTGTCAACCATGGGCTTGGTCACTTTTTGGTGACAGTGACGGGTAGAGGAAGCAGAAGTTTTCAGAACATGGTAGAACTCTCTTTTTCCTTTCTGGCATTGCCTATTGTGATAGTCCCTACATATCTTGGGGTAGAATGTTGGGGGTATCATACTTAGCCATGTGTTAGTTGCATTCAGATTCAACACAGACCCCAAGCCCTCAGAGAAAAGGAGGGTGGTCACCCTCTTCTTTAAGAAACCTCAAATTTCTCCTTCAGACTTCACTTTTCAAATCATGCCAATTGTCTAATTAGTGAAGGAAGTCATGGGGGAAGGTCTATTTAAGCAACCAAAATTTTGGGTGCTAGTCCACACCCCATGTGGGGATCTGATAGGTAAGTGGTGTGAGCTGTCTTAGGTCTCTGCTCTGCAAGCAGTCTTCCTGCTTAGAGAGGGAGTCGTCAAGGTGTAATCTTGTGTTCCTCCTAGAGGGTGGACTCTCTCTGACTCAACTATTTCTTTGAACATTATCACTATCCTCCAAGTGACTCATCTTTGAGCTCCCTAACCCTCACTACTACATTGGAACATTAGGTATGCATGGCAGCAGTCTTAGTTATTCAGTGCTATTATTCTTCACGCTAGTTACACAAAATCATACCTCACAAATTGTTAGAAACATGGGTTTAGAGGTGGGCAGGATTGAATTTGAATCTCAGCTCTTTTATGAACTCCAAATGTATCGTTGCTTAATCTCTCCCATCCTTAGTCACTGTTCTTGTAAGATAGGAAGGATGGTTATGCAAATCAATGATACAAAGCATGCAAAATACTCAGGCGAACACTTGCCATATAATGTGTGTTCAACACATAATGGCAACTGTTACTATTCCCCTCTCCTCTTCAACCCATTTCCCTCTAGCAGGTTCATCCTCCTAAGGTATGACTCTATTGCTCAGCTCTCTTCCTCACCTCCAAAGAGGAAGAATCATAAGTGTGGAGAAAAGTCATTCTCTTCAGTGGGATACTTGGGATACCATTTGCTGTCTGTGTGATTCTGAGTAGTTTCTTAACTTCCTTCTGCTTCAGTTTTTCTGTTTGTAAAACAGGAATAATCTTGCTACTTTAGGAGATTATGAGGTTCATATTATTTAACGCCAGTGACTAATTTTAATTAAAAACTGTTGTTTAAACTTTGGCACAGTGGCTGTGCCTTAACTCTACTGCTATTTCAGTCAGCAATTGCAACTCTGTAGTTACCAGCCTGGCCACTCAGGCCACAGCCTGGTGAGAAGTCTGTTCCTGCAGGCACCTGCTCTGACAGTGCCCTAAAGATAGCTTTAGCTAAATCTCTATCATTCCATTTATAAATAAGACTTGAGATTCAAAGGCTGGGGTGAAAACCTGCTAACTCAGGGAGGTTGAGTAGCACCTAGCTAACCTTCTCTCCTTGCTGGCATCTCCCAAAGAGAGTGTCTTTCTGCTCTGCCAAACAAAAAAATCTGCGCCAATCCAAATCCTTCCCTCCTCCTTCCGGTGCATCTCTCTATCTCTCCCAGATGCCTCTGATGCTCTATGATTACTTTCTGTCAACTAGGTGCTAACTCAGCCTCCTGACCCAAGGTTAATTTTATTTAATTAATGCAAATGCAAACTTGGGGCTCAGGGTGTGATCAAATATCCCCCAACTTTTCCCCCTTTTTGTCTAAATAAAAAGGAAAGGTTTTAACTCTAACATGATAAAACTATATATAATAAGAACAGCTATCAAGTAAGGATTACATTCACATTACAGTCCACTTGTATTTGGCAAATTCAAAGAAACTACTCTGTTATCGATCCTATCTTGGTGAGTCTGAAGTTTGGTACCTAATTCACTTTCTATCCTAACTTGTCTTGCCAACCCAAAACTATCTTTTTAGATTTCAAAACATTTTCTTGGATAAACAATTTAAGAGTTTATGTCTTTCAACCTTATACACTTTATACCTCTTTTGTGAGTTTCTTTTCTGAATTTGGTAACAAGGAAAACTGTAACTATAACTATCTTGTCTTCAACTTCATCAGAGACCTGAGAAGGATATAATATTACCTGAGCAATCAGGAAGTACAGAGCAAACAACTTCCAAAACTAAGAAATGACAGAAACAGCTGGCTGCCTGGACAGTCACCCAAGGTTCCTCTACAACGTTGGGGCATTCATCTTCAGCCTACAGGCCTCGAGTACCTGACAGACTTTTCTGTGAAGCAGGAATTTTGAAGGACTGTCCTTCCTTCTCTCGTCAAAGCTCAGCAGTCACCTTCTTTTGTGTTTGGACAACTTACTGTCAGCAGTCAAGGCAAGGGCAGTTCCTTTTCTAGTGGCTAACTTTGTCACAATGAAAGCAAACTTCATATGTAAGTTCTTCAATGCCCACAATCCTTTTTTGAAATAAATTGGTGCTGCCAGGAGCAGATGTGTCTCATTGTCATAAAAAGTCTTAGGTTATTTAAACATCTTAAATTCCATATTCTGCAGGTTTCCGAAGTGTTTGAAGACTGCCTATCTATCTAAAATATACCTCTGTTTAACCTTGAAAACATACCTAAAGTAACAAGTTTTATTATTATAGATGACTAGCTACTAATCTGTATTTCTTAATTATATATTACATGGTTAAATGAGCCACATTAAGGTACAATACCTTAAGCAGGAGTAGAAACATATATAGAGTATGTTCTAGCAAAAATAACCTTAAATTTGTATCAATATACAAGATACCTTAAACAAGAATAGAAACATATATAGAGTGTGTTCTAGCAAAAGTAACCTTAAATTTGTATCAACATACAAAAATCCATACCAATGTAAAATATTTGAGATTAATAGTTGCTTTTTAGTTTAAAGTCAATTCAATAATCTACCCTTTCATCCTATCCTTTCCATATCCCCCCTTTTTTTATTCAGAAAGAGATCCTTGAATCCAACCTCCCTTGCTTAGTTTCCTCCCTTACCATGATCAGTAACAATTTCCAACAAACCCCCTTAAATGATGACAAACATTCCTAACTCACTCAAGAACCAAAAATCACCCACCCCACCCCTTGGGAATGTGGGCATCATTTTCTTAAAATCCTGCTGTCTGGGAGGAAATGGCATCTTGAGGGGAGTCTGGGAAAACTGGGATAATGATCGAGTCCTGGAAAAGCTAAATATTATCTAGTCTGTGTGTAATGGGAAAGTGCAGGGCTTATCTGAAGTCCTGGCTGGAGTAGTCTGTGAGGCTGGACCCTCTCAGCTAGCAGCTTTGAAGTTGTCCTGAACAGTTTGTAGTCCAAAATTGATCTTTGGGTGGTGTTTGTCAGCTTAATAGCATTATCACCATCCAGGTGGAATTGTTGCTGTGGAGCCCATCATCTTTTTGGAGACTTCAAGGTCACTGTTAGGAATGGTCATAGTTCACTGAAGAAAACTTAAGTATTTTAAAGGTCATATGCAGTAGATCTCAGAGAAGTTAAAGGACCACAGTCTATTAAGTATATCTGGGGTACACAAGCTTAATTCCTAGTTACCTGATTTAGACTCAAACCCTAAATCATGTATAGGAAGCTAGATGAAGCCTCTTTCTAGAATTAGTACTTTATATGAAATTATAGTTTCATCTGTACCTGAGTCTATCAAACCCTCAATTTCAATGCCACTTATTTGTATTTTTAGCTTTGGTCTTTGATCATTTATAGAAGTTTGCCAAAGTACTTGTTTTATGGTCTCCCCTGAAAATTTTGTTTAATCTACAGAAGCTATTCTGTCATCCAGAGCAGTATGGTTTTTAACAACAGGCTTTAAGTCTTTTAATTGCTCTGTGGAGTGGTTTCCCCAGTGCTGACAGGGAATTATTGAACCAAATTTGACATTGGAGCCCACAAGAGGTCCCCTAGGGTGTTTTCCAATGACAAAGAATTACCTTGTCTGTCCCACATTGATCTACATTCTTTAGTCTGATGCCAGCCGTTGCCACACTTATTTCCATTGGTTTATGAATACTTTTGATATTTCCCTGTATTTGTTTCTTTGGTCCTGCTGTTTCTTCTCTTTATGTTGCAGGGAAGTTTGGTGGATAGAGTAGTTATTGCTTGGGGACAGTCTTAGGTTTAACGTAGGCACCAGCATTGAATTATTAGAAGCCATGTGGAGATCAGTGTTGCCAAATGAATCTTTTCAGAGGGAAAGACTGGCTGGTTTTTACCTTCTCTGAGTCCTGAGGCAGAAGTGGAGCCCCATACTTATATTTCACCACATTTAAGAAGTAGCCCCAATGTTTCACAATACAAAATAATATAGTTTTTAGGGTTAAGATACATTTTCATTCTACTGATGGCTAAGGAATTTTCCATGGCTCTCCATAACCATACGCAGCATTGCTTTGTACTCTGTAGTTCATATTCATCTGGACAGTCTCCGAAGCAGATTCCATTGTTATCCGATCTCCTTTTTACAGATGAGGAGGCAAAGCACCAGGAGGTTGACTAATTTGCATAATGACACACTTAATAAATGGTAGAACGTGGATTTGAAGCCTAGCTCCAAAGTCCACCCCTATGGCCTCCAATCTTTTTTTTTTTTTTCTTTTCGAGACAGGGTTTCTCTGTGTAGCTTTGTGCCTCTCCTGGAACTCACTCTGTAGCCCAGGCTGGCCTCAAACTCACAGAGATCCACTTGGCTCTGCCTCTCAAGTGCTGGGATTAAAGGCATATGCCACCTCCGCCTGACTCTTTGGCCTCCATTCTTAACATGAACAGAAGTAATACAGGCCTTTGGGTTACCCCTAAAATAAATTTAATCACCCTTTAAAATAAAGAAATGAAATCTGAGTAAGTTTGATTTAGTATTTTCAGAGAATTAATTTTACAAGGACCCACATCCCTGATCTAGCATGCACCTCATCCTGACATCTTAACTTGCCTCAGCAGTGAATCTGAGAGTACCTTAAACTGTGGACTCTGCCCACTTTCTGCAGAGTTCAGGGTTGGATGTAGGATGAGAAGGACTCGGAGCCTCCACTCCCACTTCGACATGCATGGTCTTGTTTTATTCCCTTCAATACCAGGATTCTAAATAGAATTTACTTCCAAGAAGAGTCTGCCTTTACAAATTCTTTCAAAATAGCTTTCCTAAATCTTTAAAAATTTCTGACCCAAAGAAGTAAATGGACTAGAACTTTTGGGGTAATTCTTATTAAGTATTATTTCTGGCTAGGGAACTGCTGGTGTGAGTTTGGCAGGCTACCACATAAAATTAGTCTTCCAGTTAATACCCAGCATGTGAGTCGCACAGTCATGGACCATCAGTGTCACCGACAGCTGAATATGAAACAAAGGCCGGGACACTCAGTGTGGATGGAAATAATAATCAAGAGGGTGTCCAATGGCTTATTCCCTGCAGTTTAGAAATTTATCTGTTAAAATGGTGCCCAGCATCTTCATAAGCACTTGCTTTCTTATTATTGCTTCTGTCAAGAGCACACAGTTCAGATTTTTGTCCACATGTGATACAGTCAGTTATATCTGGTTTCAGTGGATTTTGTAGTGTCTTAGCATTTTCTACTGAAGAACAAAAGTGTGGCTTTCGACAGCAACACATGTTCTGGTGATTGCAGTGTCTGTGAATCTCCTGCAGGCAATCTACTTTGTATCAAATTCAAACACATGCCAATACTGATCCAGCAAACAGGGTGACAAGGTTCTGCTGGGCTAAACTGCAGTCCCATGTCAGCGTCTGCTGGGCTCTTCTGTGTACTTCCTCATGTCTTCTGGATTAACAAACAACTCTGGAGTCATTTTGCAAGAACTCTTATCTCTGTCATCTACCCAGCTTTGATCTTTCATGGGGTTCCCCATCCTCCACACCCCAGCAGTATCTGATCACCTTGGCCTATCATAAGCATAGTTAGCTTAGTCGGAATTTATCCAACTTCTGAATCTTTCTTCTTTGTAATTTTCCATCCACTGACCCTTGCTCCACTCTCTCCTACTCATCTGTGCTATATATGGAGTTGAACCCAACCAATTTCTGTCCTCCACTGCAAAATACTGTCATGGACCTATGGTGATGACTTTGAGAATATTTTCCTTTCATATTTAACAAATTATGCTTTGGGGATGGAGAGATAACACAGAAGTTAAGAGCACTGGCTGCTCTTCTAGAGGATTTGAGTTTGATATCCAGCACCCACCCACATGCCCACTCACAACTGTCTTAAACTCCAGTCCCATGGGATCTGACATTTTCTTCTGACCTCTGTGGACACTGTACAGACAAAACACATAAAATAAAAATACAAGGAAAAATATTAAATCATTCTTTATATTTATTCACTGTATGTGTATTGGCATACCGCTACGGAAGTGTGGGCCAGAAGACAACTTTCAGGAGTCCATTCTCTCCTTCCACCATGTGTGTTCTGGAGACTGAACTCAGTCTGTCAGGCTTGACGGCAGGAATTTTCTTCAGTTAAGCCACCTTGCCAGCCCTAAAATTACACTTTAATACATACAGTCTCAATGGGATTGTTTTTTAACAAGGAGGTAATTGAAAAGCATGTGACATTCAATGTACGTGAAGAGTGTTGCTTAGACTGACATCTAAGAACACTGCTTTTTCCCAGAACCAGCTTGTGGAACTGCAGGTTCTTGGGTCACCCAAGTTCTTAGATTCAATTTTAGGATTGAGTCTAGACCACCACATCTGTTGTCAAGAAGCCATAAAGACTGATGAATTTAAGTTGCATTTTTTAAACTTCTGCTTGTTCTTGTTTCATCAAATTGATGTTAATTGGCTTTGTTTAATTCATTCAACAATCATCTCTGTTCTTCTGTTAGGTACAATGCATTGCTTGTTGTTTGTTTTGAGATGCAATCTTACTAGGTAGCTAGTCAAGGCTGGCCTTGAACTCCCTGTGTGACCTGTGTGTCAATCACCATATGGGTTAATGTTGTTTTTTTTTTTTTTGAGACAAGATCTTGCTATATATGCTGGCTTCCATCTCTCTTTTTTAAAAAAGATTTATTTATTGTGTATACAGTGTTCTGTCTGTATGTGTGTCTTCAAACCAGTAGAAGCCCAGATCTCATTAGAGATGGTTGTGAGCCACCATGTGGTTGCTGGGGACTGAACTCAGGACCTCTGGAAGAGTACCCAGTGCTCTTAACCTCTGAGCCATCTCTCCAGCCCATCGCTCCAGTCCCAGCTTCCATCCCTTTATCCTCCTGTCTGTCTCCAAGGTATTGGGATTATAGGCATACTTCATCATGTCTGACTACCAGGAACTCTGTTTTGAGGCAAGTTTTCACTCTGAAGTCCAGGCAGGACCTTGTATTCATGGTGGTCTGATTGCCAATCACTTTTTTAGGGGCTAAAAACAGATACTTCAGAGCACAAAACAGAAGCATTTCCATCCTTGCAGAGTTTATTTTCTTGTGTGGAGGGACATACATGATAGATACTGAAAGGTTACATCAGATAGTGGAAAATGCTAAGAATGGGGGCAGGGAGAGAGAGGAAGGAGGGAAGGAGAAGAGAGAAGTGAAGGGACCATGCACAGGGGCTAGGGGTCTTCAGAGTGGGAAATCATCATGTAGTGCTGGTCAGCTTGGCAAGGAAGGCCTTCCTGAAGAGGTCAAATGTTTCAGTGATGATGAGCAAGAAGTAGGTTCCAGGATTATTGGAGCAACAAGAAGGCCAGCTTAGCTGGAGCAGAGTCACAGGGAATACAGCCAGGAGGTGTCTTTCTTTTTTTAATTTATTTTTTAATTGCACTCATGATATTCATTAATTATACTCATGATATTAATTACATTTGTGGTATTCTTTGATTACATTTGCAGTATTCATTCAATAATTATATTTATGATATTCATTAATTAGATTAATTATATTGATTTATTACGTTCATGATATTATGTCCTGATACTACTGTCCATTTGTGGGGGTTTTCCATCACACAGAACAGAGATTCTGTACTTGGAAAATCATTGCTCTATATTCCTTTTTCTCTGTCTTGAGATAATGTCTAATCTTTTTGTCTCTATGAATTTGTATATTCTATATATTTCATGTAATACAATTCTATAGCATTTGTCCTTTTTGTGAATGTAAAATCATTTTATGTACAACTGCAGGAGAAATAATACTCAGATAGCCTGAACATAAAAACAGGTTATAATTTAAAAGCCCAGGATTATTTTAAACAGTAAAATATTTTCTCTGTAGAAAATAATATAAATGATAACATTTCCCAATAAGCCCTTTTAAGCCAAATGATAGCTGAATTATACATATAAACATTGATTAGATTCTGGGATACAGAAGAGATCTATCTTCATCTGTTCAGAGAGCTATGTTTTACTTAAGTTGTGTAAATGACATTCCTATTCATCTTCCCCTTCACTGTTTGATTTACGGCAGACATTTTTCTATAGGCTAATCCATAATCTAAAAAGATTTTAGCCTCCCTTCCTGAAAGTACAGCCAGCATTTTCTTTCATCAGCTTGATACAGTACAAATTCTTATCTTAATAATGAAATGTTTCACTAAAGCTTGCCCAGTGATTGGGTAAAACCAAAACTTATTATAAGCCACAGTCATCCTAGGGTCCCCCCTGCTAGGTAGCCTCCCTGGATCTGTGGGTTGCAGTCTGATTGTCCTTTGCTTTATATCTAGTATCCACTTATGAGTGAGTACATATCATGTTTGTCCTTCTGAGTCTGGGTTACCTCACTCACGATAATTTCTAGTTCCATCCATTTGCCTTCAAATTTCATGATTTTTCTTAAAGACTTTGTAATTTTTAAATTTTTTTTTATTCATACCAACCACAGATCCCCTTCTCACCCTCCTCCTGCTTCTCCTCCCTCCTTGCCCCCAGCCCACTTCTCATCCCCTCTTCCAACAGGGTAAGTTCTCCCATGGTGGGACAGCTAAGCCTGGTACATTCAGCTGAGGCAGAACCCAGCCCCTCCCTGCTGTATCAAGGGAGAGCAAGGTGTTTGACCATAGGCAATGGGATCCAGAAAGCCAGCTCATGCACCAGGGATAGATCCTGATCACACTGCCAGAGTGCCCTCAAACAGACTCAGCTACATAAATGTCTCCCGTAGGCAGAGGATCTAGTCCGGTCCCATGCAGGTTCCACAGCTGTCAGTCTAAAGTTCGTGAGTTCCTTTGAGCTTGGTTCAGTTGTCTCTGTAGATTTCCCTATCATGATCTTGACACCTGTTGCTCGTATAATTCCTCTTCCCTCTCTTTGACTGGACTCTTTGAGCTCTGCCTGGTACTTGGTTGTGGATCTCTGCAACTGCTTCTATCAGTTACTAGATGAGGGCTTTATGATGACAGTTAGGGTATTCACCAACGTGATTGCCAGGGTAGGCCAGTTCAGGCACCCTCACCACTATTGCTAGTAGTCTAATCTGGGGTCATCCTTGTAGATTCTTGGGAATTTCCCTAGCATCAGGCTTCTCCCTTACCCCATAATGTCTCCCTCTATCAAGATATTTATTTCATTGCTCTCCCACTCCATCCCTTCCCCAGCTCAACTATCCCATTCCCTCATGTTCTCATCCCCTATACCCTCCCCTCTATTGCCCCCTCATTCCCAGTTTACTCATGGGGGGTCTCCTCTGTTTCCACTTCCCAAGGTGATCTGTACATCCCTCTTAGGGTCCTGCTTGTTTCCTAGCTTCTCTGGAGCTGTGGGTTGTAGTCTGATTATCCTTTGCTTTACATCTAGTATTCACTTATGAGTGAGTACATAAGTGGATCATCTTTCTGAGTCGGGGTTACCTCATTCACAATGATATTTTCTAGTTCCATCCATTTGCCTGCATATTTCATAATAAAAATGGCAATCTTACCAAAAGCAATCTACAAACTCAATGCAATCCCCATCAAAATCTCAACACAATTCTTCATAGACCTCAAAAGAACAATATTCAACTTCATATGGAAAACAGAAAACCTAAGATATCTAAAACAATCCTTTACAATAAAGCAACTTCTGGAGGCATCACCATCCCTGACTTCAAGCTCTTCTCTAGAGCTATAGCAATAAAAACAGCTTAGTATTGGCATAAAAACCAACATGTGGACCAATGGAATAAAATTGAAGATCCTGACATTAACCCCCACACCTATGAACACCTGATTTTTGACAAAGAAGCAAAACTGTACAAAGGGAAAAAAAGCATCTTCAACAAATTGTGCTGGCATAACTGGATATTAACATGTAGAAGATTGCAAATAGATCCAGATCTGTTGCCATGCACAAAACTCAAATTCAAGTGGATCAAAGACCTCAACATAAATCCAGCTTACACTGAACCTGATAGAGGAGAAAGTAGGAAGTAGCCTAGAAAGCACTGGCACAGGAGACCACGTCCTAAATATAACACCAGTAGCACAGACACTGAGAACAACACTTAATAAATGGGACCTACTGAAAATGAGAAGCTTCTGTAGGGCAAAGGACACAGTAAATAAGACAAAACGACAGCCTGCAGAATGGGAGAAGACTTTCACCAACCCCACATCTTATAGAGGGCTGATCTCCAAAATATATAAAGAACTCAAGAAACTAGACAGCAAAATACCAAAAAATCCAATTGAAAAATGGGCTACAGATCTAAACAGAGAATTCTCAACAGAAGAATCCCAAATGGCCAAAAGACATTTAAGGAATTGCTCAACATCCTTAGTCATCAGGGAAATGCAAATCAAAATGACTCTGAGATACCATCTTAATACCTGTCAGAATGGCTAAGATCAAAAACACTGAAGACAGCTTATGTTGGAGAGGATGTGGAACAAGGGGAACACTCCTCCACTGTTGGTGAGAGTGCAAACTTGTACAGCCACTTGGTATTTGCAGTTTCTCAGAAAATTGGGAATCAATCTGCCTCAAGACCCAATAATACCACCCTTGGACATACACCCAAGGGATGTTCAATCATACCACAAGGACACTTGCTCAACTATATTCATAGCAGAATCATTTGTGATAGCCAGACCCTGGATGCAACCTAGATGGCCCTCAACCAAAGAATGGATAAAGAAAACGTGGTACATATACACAATGGAGTATTGCTCAGTTGTAAAAAAACAATGACATTATGACATTTGCAGGCAAATGGATGGATCTGTAAGTATTTTCAAGGGTTTTGTTTTTATTTTACACATGTGTGGTGTGTTTGTGTATCTACATGTGGAGGCCAGAGGTTGATGTCGGGTGTCTTCCTTGATTTCCTTCCATTTTATTTTATTGAGGCAGAATCTCTCACTTGAAACCAGAGCTTGCCAATTTGCAAACTCAGCTAGACTAACTAGCCAGCTTGCCCAGGCTAATCTCCTTTCTGCTACCTGAGTGCTGGGATTACAGGTAGGCCACCACGCACCTGCCATTTATGTGGGCTGGAGATCAGAGCTCAGAGGCAAACACTGTAGTCACAGAGCCATCTCCCCAGCCCACAACGTTTGGTTATTTCAAATGTTGTGTAGATTTGACCAAAAGTCTGAAACATTTTAATGTGGACTTTTTAAATAGGCTCTTGTGCTAAGAAGAAAACGGAAGGGGGAAAAGAGAAAATAAAGCTGTTGGGTAGAAGGCTGGATTTTTATTTCATAATCACCTCATTATCTAACTTGAAATATACATGCCCTCATGAGGTTAGAATGTGCCACTAACATAGAGATATTCATCATGATTAATTTTTCCTATTAATATGATTTATCATGTAGTAAGCACGGTGGACCGTGCAAACAGGTTTATCATTTTGTCAATAGAAAATATTAATTAGAATCATGTTTTCTTTTCTATTTCCACATCTGATCTTATTTTCTAAATACCAGTCTCCTTGATGATTAATTACTCCAGAAGAAAGTGAAATTTCACAAAGATGTGAAGTCGATAGAAAGAGATTTACAACATTTAGGGATTGTTTGTTTGCTGAGAGAGTAGACACTCCTTGAGTGTCAACCTAGGTTTACAAAATTTCAACCAGGAAGAGCTTTGGATAAGAAAAAAGAATTCTTTTCTTTTCTTTCACGCCAGTCCTATTCTGGTGTGAAACCTTGAATGATACTGCACTGTTGGTATTTTCCTAGGATGACATTGAAGACAACACGTTGAGATCACACTGAATTCGTCTTATTTTTGTAACCAATGCCCGGAAAAGTTTGACAGTATTTCTCCAGAAGCTGGCGAGCAGACTGTTGCTATGCTTACTGTTGGTAAGGGGCTTGGTGTATTTTTAGATTTGCAGAGAGCCCTTACAGAACACTTCCACCAATACATCACAACTCATGTTTGAAAGCCTGTGATAGTGCTGAGGATGTCCTATTGAGGGGATCTTGGAGAACAACCATCCACCTCCCAGAAGTCTACCAGTCTCCCAAGCTAAGGAAAGCCTTCAATTATTCCAGGGCTTCGTTTGTTCATAGCATGCTGCTATAAGGAAGGAAAACAGTTAAGAAATGGTCTAGTGCATTATCTTTAGTTTCTGTTTCTCTTCCAATCACTTTACCCCGGCCTCAGGTGCTATAACATAAACTGAAACCAAGCCCTAGTTCCATTGTTTCAGTTTTGACCATGGATTTGAGTAAGACTTTATTCTCATTGTATTTATGGAGGGAAGTTGAATCTATTTCATTTATCCCTTCCCTTCCATTCCCAAAGTTCTCTAATACTTATTTTCTGCCTACAATTAGCCAAGCTTGTTTGTTTAATAAAAACAGAGTGTTCAAAGTTTAGGAGAACATCTCTGCAAGTTCTAGGGAAGACTCACGCTGTCTTAACTGTGTTTCCCGGACGCCGGAAATACCTCCAACTTTTGCCCAAGCTGGCTTAGCAGCCAGTGTTAGTTGGTGAAGAATTTTCCTAAGCACTCCATAGTCTCGTGTGTGGCCCCTTACCTTTGCGGTTCCTAGACTTCCATCTCCTCAGTATTCCTTGAACTCTTTGTGGTCCCTCAGGGTCTATAGACGGGCCTTCTTTCCTTCCTGGGGAACTCTGCATATCTTTCTCCATCTGTAATCTTACACAACAGATTTTTTAAAATAAGTTGAAGCTTTTGGGTCTTATTGAACCAGAAAATACCATAGCATTCCACCTTTGGCATAGTTACTTGATAGAATTACAACTGTAGTGCATTTTGAAAGAATGGATTGGAATCAAAGAATCATTGAGCGTTCTTCCTTTGCTCAGAATGATCTCTGCTTCAACGAGGTCTTACTTGGAAGCCCCATTTATAGAACAAGTAAGAACAGAAAGCCATGGGTCCCCAGAGTCCTCACCCCTGTGTTTTCAGAACACCCGGGAGAGACTAGAAGCGTTGCAGATCTCAGGATTGCCTGGCTTGCTAGATCAAGGTTGCCAACTGTTTCATTTTGTGCTTCTTCCTAGCCCAAGAGAGGTGGGGGTGGGGGTGGGGGATGGTGTCTAATCCCTGTCCTCATGAACTTGAGACTTGATTTACCTTCCTCCAGCCTATGTGGAGGGTGAAGCCCAAAGCCCTGGAAGTCACAGGTTTAGCAGCACTTTGCCAGAGTGTCAGGAAGCTGGGTTTGATCACTAAGGTTCTGGAAAGTATTGCAAAGGCCTACGCACAAGTGCTGTTTCCTTTTATGACAGCATCAAACACTGAGAACATTTAGCCCCAAATGGAGACTTGCAAGCATGCTCTCCTTTCCAGCGACGGGCGAGGACACACTCCCTCAGTTTCCAGACACACAAAACACTTCTCTTCTCACTTGCAGTTTTGACGTGACAAATCCAGGTAGAGTCCCTCTCCTGTCTGTTTCTGTCCTGAGAACAATCGGAACGGTTTGCCTACCTTTGGGGTGGTGGATGGGGAGGGAGGGTGTCAGGGTGGTGACAGCTGTGGTAGTTCTTGGAAAAGTGTATGTTTGGAGACACGATTGTTTTACTCACCTGGCTCATAAGACAATGTGGGTCAGACAGAATGTAACCAATGAGGCTTACTGTAGCTTAGGCTCAGACTTAAAAATAAAACCCTACATTAAGCAGTCAAAGAAGAGGAAGGAAGTAATTGAAGGGATCCCTCATGTTTTGAAGTGAGAAACCAGATTTTTGGTTATCAAACTAGACTGCACTCACTAGGGAGGCTGTAAGAGATCGGTACTGGGTCAGGACCCCTAAGACCAAGTTCTCAGCACAAAGGATATTTATTTGCCACAAAGGGACAGAGGGCAGGGAATAAGAGACAAAGACAGAAGGTAGAGGACAAGGGAGAAGGGGAAGGGGGCAAGACAATGTGCTATATTATGAACTGAGGGAACTTAGGTAAATGGAATTCAGTTTTCTGTTCTGTAAGTGGGGGTAATGCTGGGTAATGCCTACTTCTCTCTGGGTGGCAGCAAATGAATGAGAATTAAATGAGGAACCACGTGCAGATGACTTCCACAGAGAGCTGGGGAATAACAGAGGGTTAAAAACCTGGAACCTACACTGTTTCCCATCTCGTAGTCATTCGAACCTAGCCTCACAACCTAACCATCTTTCTTCATTCTAAGAAGGCTTGGACATCAGGCTCTGGGCTCCTTCTGTCTCCAGAGATCACTATTTCCAGCAAAACCTACCCCAGGGAAGGCTCCATTCCCAAGGTCACGAATTGTCAAAACTCTTCTAGACTCCACTTCTTGGCTTTGATCCCCTTCTCCCAGCCAACTCTCCCATTGGATTGTGTTTTTCACCCTATGGCTTCTTTGATGTTTCCCAAACTGTTAGCTGACCCACACCCAGTCCTTTCTCTCCACATCACCTTCACTGCCTTTCACATTCCCTGCTACTTTCTTAACCGAACATCTTTCTCTCCCTTCCCTTGGCTGTTCCAAACTATAACTGAATCCACCCACTTACTTATTTCTGAATTTACCACCTTTGTTTATTTATTGCTGCTGAAGAAAACCACTCAACAACGTCACTTTTTAAATAGTATCTTATTTGTTGAAATTATAATATAATTACATTATCCCCCTTCCCTTCCCCCCCTCATGCACCTCTTTCTATCTCTCAAATTCACAGCCTCTATTTCTTCAATTGTTGTTACTCACATGCATTCCTGAGTATGTAAATACAACCTGCTCGGTGTACTGTTGCCTGTATGTACGTGACCTCAGAGCTGACTTCAGTTTTACATTTCCAGTCTTATAACCTGTCCCTCAACACTGTCTGGACAAGCTGGTTTTGTTTGTTTGTTTATTTGTTTCCCTTTGCAGTGGTATGCTTCCAACTCAGGGCCTTGCTCATGTCAGTCCAGACCTCTAATCCTGAGCTAAACTTCCCAGGGGCATTTGTAACTGTTTTGACAGTTTTGCTCTTCCTGTCTTCTAAAGCGCTGCTCAGACACGAGGCTGTAGGCAGGCTCTCTGTCGTCATCTCAACACCGCCATCCATCCCTAAGCCATCACCTCCACCCAGAAGCCTCTCATGTTCTCCCCTAGTTTCCAGTGGTCTTAGAAGAAAACGCATGCTTCCTCTCTCCCAAGACTCAGCCTGTCTGCTCGATCGCTTGCTGTTTCCTTCTCTCCACATTCCCTTGAACTTGTACAGACCAGTCAGGTGTTCCTTCCTGCCTCCCTATTCATTGCCTCTTACTTATTAACTCTCATCTGTTGATCTTAGGAAACCTAACTTCGGCCCCTTCTTCCTGTTGGTCTCTTCACGCCACTACAGTAGTTTTCACAGTGTTTGCTATTTCCTCCTTATTGTCTTTACTTTTGTGTTTATCATTTAAACTTCCACAAAAGTTGGATTTCTGCTTCACCACTGTCCTGAAACTCTCTTGGGGTCATCGGTTCTCATCTTTCTTGACTTCTTTTTGCCTTTGACACTGACCACTTTTCTTGTGAAATTCCCTTGTCTGCACAAGTCTTTGGACACTCTGATTCACTCCCTATTAACATACTGTTAAACAGAGTTGGTTGTGTACCCCAGAGTCCCTCCTTCTCAGCCCTTTTTATTTCCCACACTCTCTCTTGGGCTGATTAAATCCCTGCCCATGATTTCAGCTCTGATGTACAGGTTTATGTGTTAATAATTCTTCACCTGGCTGCCTAGCTGGGCTCAGTCAGGTAACAGCAACTTGGACACATAGTCAGGTGTGCTCACTTGTGTATCTGCACTCTGAACAGCCCACTTCTGCCCCTTCTTGGTTTCAATGTTAGAAATGTCCAGTTATCCCTAGGGTGAAAGAAACCAACATTTCTTATTCTCTCTTTTATTGTGAGTAATAAGTGGTCATCACAAGTTACTCTTTAGTAATACAGGACTTTCTTGTCTTGGGCTTTTTCGCAAGTTCAGGTGACCAAATAATTAAAATTAGCAAGTCAAGAGCCACCTTAAATGCCAGGCTCACCACAAGATAAAAACCAAGAGGTAAGGAAAGAGTCGCAAGCAGCGGGAGGCCGGGGTCCTGACAGATTGTTTCATGGCTCATGAGATGAAAGAGGGGGGAAAAATACCTCTCCAGGATCTTTTTATATGCTTTTCTGATATCCTTAGACTACAGATTTGCAGGTGAAATCTAAAGCTGTCTGATAAAGAGGTCTAGTTGTCGCTTTTGTTTTAAACTGGGGGACATGGGCGGAAAAGGAAAAACAAAAACAAGAAAAAATAACAAAAGCGCCCCGCAATCGAATCCAACAGCCTGTGTTTCTTGGTCAGCAGGGGGCGCACCATTCCTTTACTCGGGGTAGATTTTTTTTTTTTTTCACCTAGGCAACAAGTCTCCTTTAATAATGACTACATCCTAGCAACAAGGAGGAACGAAAAGATCGATACATTTGCTCCCTTGTGGCTGCTATTTTTAAAAAGAGCTATTTTTTCCCCAGTATAACTGAGACATGTTTCCGCAGGAAGGGGTCCGTGGCTGTGTTTTCGTTGTTTCTGCGGTTCTGGCCTGTCACTTTCTGATGGGGGATGGGGCGTGTTTTAATGAAGGCTGTGATAGCGTTAAAAGCCGTCATGGAGGCTGGGGCTCCGCAAAGGTCAGGCAGCACCCTCCAGACACAGAAACAAAGATTCCGATTTGCTCATTAAAAAAACAAAACAAAACTGGTCAAAGCAGTGAGAGAAATCAGCCAAGACTGGATTGCTGTCTGTGATGACCTTTTGTTTGAGTGAACTGATTCAAGGAGATCGAAATGGGGACATGGTGTCCTCAGACGCAGCGGGAAGGAGTGTATCTAGAGAGCCGTGGGTGGCTGGGTGAAAACGGAAGAGGCCCTACTCCTCTCACCTGGATTCTACTTTGATTGTGAAGAAAACATTTTACTTTATGCTCTGCGCAGCTCTTCCTACACTCCATATTTTTATAAAGAGGAAGAGACACATTGGATTTGAAAGTCAAGTCAGGAAATATCTACATAGCAGTTCATGCAAGGGACCTAGCCTGTCTCATAAATATAGGTTATCATAGCACAGTGCATATGTGCACCATGTGTATAC
Organism: Peromyscus attwateri; assembly: GCA_902168425.1. Classification (NCBI taxonomy): domain Eukaryota; kingdom Metazoa; phylum Chordata; class Mammalia; order Rodentia; family Cricetidae; genus Peromyscus; species Peromyscus attwateri. Next base: position 29,639 of record CABHPP010123755.1, read on the forward strand.
ACAAATACATGCATAGTTACATAGAAATGTTTATATCTACTTAGCAAGCATATATGTGCATATATCTAGCTACAAGCCAATAAGACAGGAGGTACAAAAATGATGATAATTCTTTTTCAGAGTATTATACTTTTAGAATAATTGCTCCACTCTCACTGAGAATAATAATAGCTCTCAGGCAGAAATATTAAAGGATTAAAAAAACCCTTTACTTCTTAAAATTCTTATTTGATGAAGAGAAATTTATGTCACTTATTTCACAAGCACATTTTCATAAAGAAAGAATTCGAGATGATGCCTCAAGTGAATCTTCTAATACACACCCACCCGTATCCAGTAATAGGTCTGATTAGACACCATGCCAGAACCTTCCCCCTCACCCCACCATTAAATACTGTGTGAACACGCTAAGAGAAAACAGAATCTACTTTAACACGCAGAAACCATACATCTCCACCACTAAATCTCTGAAATGGCTGGCTTTTTTCCCCTGCTACGTCTCTTTTTTGTTTCTAAGTGACAACAGATATTTAACATGTGACAGTAGGGGTTTTAGTTTAAAAACAACAATGAGGAATTTGAAGAACACCAGTGGGACAGGTTTGGTCGATGACAGTCACTCTTCCACTGCGGAGTGTGACTAGATCTCTGGCCGATTAACTCAGGTTCAGCTGAGGGCTAATGAGGTCAAAGCTTCTCTACTTACTACTGTTGCCACAGATGCATCGCGAATCCTGACCATTTATCTTACAAACTGTTTGCTGTTCGGATCTGAGACCAGGCAGTAAGAATGTCATCTGAGTAAGCTAAAATGGCATCCATCAAGTTCGCTGGCCTACTTTGGAGCATTTCTGTATCATCCTTGGAAAATGCAGAGTACTTATGCTTAGGAAAGGGTATCTGTTTCAGGAAAACTGTTCTCAGAATAGACCAAAGCTGACGTGCATTGAAAAGTGGCCTGAATGAGAAGTGAGACCCAGCAACTGAATACTGGCTTCCTACTCACCAGTGATGAGTATTTAGGCAATTTCCTCACCCTTTCTCAGTCTTTATTCCTTTACAGAAGAGGGGAGAAGGGTACCTTTCTTCCAGCTCGTCATAGTCACGAAATGACTTTGTAAGTATAACATGCTCAGCATAGAGCAAGACACTTAGCATTGTAAGTACTTGAGTACACATGCCTGCCTTTACCTTCCCGGTCATTATAACTCCAGTGGAGGAATAGTGTAAGAATTAAGTAAATATGAACGTAGATCACTTTTTTCTTGAAGATATTTTATATTCATTACAACTTAAACTCATGTCAAACATTACTGTCTCATTCAGAAATGATTTCCCTATTTTTAGAAGTTTCGCATGTTATTTTATACTATGTACAAAATACTCAAATAGCTTTACAGAGGGTTTTTTTTTAAAAGATGTATTTACTGTCTTTTATGTGTATGAGTGTTTGCCTTCATGTATGTATGTATAGTGCTTGAGGTGGCCAAAAGAGGGTGGGGAATCTGCTAGAACTGAAGGTACAGATGAGTGTGAACTGCCGTGTGGGTGCTAGGAACCAAACCTGGATCCTCTGTGGGAACAGCAAGTTCTTCTTACTTTGAAGCCGTCTCTACAGCCCCTTGAGAGGGATCTCTGAGGGTGAAAACACAGCACTTCCGATTCCAGGGAAGATGCACTTGTGCACAGAATTTCGAGTGCAATGGGTAAGACAGCCCAGTGAAATCACCAAAATCATGCTTTAACGGCATTGAGTTTCTGTGGAAGTGAAGAGGTTAGGACAACTGACATCCCAGAAAGAGGGGGTGCTCTCCAAGGTGAGCTGATATCTGTCTCGTCAGGCAGTTTGCCGACTTGAATGCAGCTGGAGGGTTTTTCTGGATAGAGAGTCTCACAGGGCAAAGAAAAACCAGTTCACCTCCTGGAAGTTAAAAAGGGATACTCTGATGGATAGGAAGGAGAGGAGCAAAATACAAAGCTGATTTCCTCAGACCACACTTGCTGAATCCAGATTCTACACAGGAGGCCGTGGGGCTAAGTCAAAAGCTTCTAAAAGACAGAATGACACCAATCTTCCATAGCTGTGGAACGCTGAGGCAGCACCGTCCTCTAAAGACCCTAATCCAGATTGGACACCAGTCTTTCCCTAAGGAATTACCCAGGTACTGAAGTAATGGATGCTGGAGGCTCAGGTGCTGGGCTGGAACTTCGGAGAGGCAATGTTGGATGTCTTGAACTTTTTAGGATAGAAGAGATGGATACTAGATGGGGACCTAGACAGCAGGGACTGGAGAGATACCTTAAAACTATTTAGAGCTCGGAGTGGAGGCTAACCAAGGAATTCATAGTTCTGAGGGAATCGTAATTACTCAGGGCTGGGAAATATTTAAGGGAGTGTCCTCAATTAGGAGAAATTAATTTCTCCCTTATGTATTGGGAAGGGGTGAAAAGTGGTCATTGGACATCATATGAACAGGGCCTTATGACCTGAATTGTGGGTTTGTGTAGATCGAGAGTTCCCAGTCTGCAATAGGGAAGAAAATTGGGAGACCTGGACTACCGAATCCAAATGACCAAGAGGGGTCTGGGAACAGGGGGAAAAGAAAAGATGTTCAGGAGTGAAGGATAGCAGAGGTAACATTTCTCGATCCAAAGGTCGTGTAGAGTAGCATAGAGGAGGTAGGATCAGGGAATTGCAAGGTAGTGGTGATTGTAGGAATGAGTGAGTGAAGAAAATGAAAGGTCTTCGTTTCTCCTAAGTTACATTATTGGATGTATTGGATTTCCCCCAGACAGGGAAAATCAAGGGGGCACAGGTTTGTTGGTCAGAATGAAGTGTGAGTATGGCACATTTTGAGTACCATCTAGGCAGAGCTGTTTACTGTGCTGCACACACTAATGTGTGCCCTTGTACACACCCACATGAGTGAGAACTTGCCAGAAGTACAGATATGGTGGCCATCAAAGCAATCAACGTGGATCCGATTGTGCAGGGAAAGCATTTCAAGTGAGATAAGATCCAGGACAGAACGCTGAGAACACAACTCTTGAGTTAAGGTGGAAGAAGGGCAAAGTTGAAAGAAGACAGGACAGGAGAGAGAGGAAGGGAGGTCAGAATGGCTAGGGGATGCTGTACGGTGCAATGGGCAAAAGCTATAAACAAGGCTCTTTCAACACATCTGGGCGTCAGCAGGAGAAGGGGCATTGGTTGGTGACCACGAGACCGAGCGTTTCCTGAGTGTGGTTGTGAAGGGAAGGAGCATCAGAGGCTAGCACTGGGAGACAGTGAGGCATTGTAGCACTCAGGCTGAGTTTTAATATCAGGGTAGGAAAGATTTGAGCATGTTTGTGAGATGGAGAACAATCTAGGGCAGAGGGAGCCACTGAGGGAGTACAGGAGAGACAATTCTAGAAGTTCTGGGTGAGAGAGAAAGAAATGGATCTAAGCATAACTGGTGGGGACATTTGATCCAAATGCAGAAGCACACACACACACACACACACACACACACATGCACGCACGCACGCACGCACACACACTCTCATATACACATACACACTCACACAACACACTAACACATACTCACACACGCATACACACTCACAACACACACTCACACACATACACACTCACACACTCTCCCACATACATACACACCCACACAATACAC
>CABHPP010123756.1:0-16672 GCA_902168425.1 Peromyscus attwateri
GTAATAAGCAAAAAACTGCTTCATTTTAACAGAGACATATGCTGGAGCATTGTCAGTTTTGATTTGTGCAGGTATACCCATAATGGCCATAACTTCTAGCAAATGAGTGATTACAGAATCAGCTTTTTCAGAACTCAAAGCAGTTGCCCATTGAAATCCTGAATAAGTATCAATGGTGTGGTGTACATATTTCAATTTTCCAAATTCTGCAAAGTGAAACACGTCCATCTGCCAGATTTCATTCCTCTGAGTACCCTTTGGGTTACATCCTGCTGGTAATGGCGTCTGATTGTAAAAGGAACAAGTAGGACATTTCCTTATAATTTCCTTGGCTTGTTTCCAGGTTATGGAAAAATCCTTTTTTAAACCTTTACTATTGACATGATTTTTTTATGAAATTCTGAGGGCTCTAGCACATTTCCTATCAATAATTCATCAATCTCATCATTACCTTGTGCTAGAGGGCCTGGCAGACCAGTATGGGATCTGATGTAAGTTATATATAAAAGATGACTCCTTTTCCTGATTGTATCTTGTAACTGAATGAATAGTGAAGTTAATTCTGAAGCATCAGGGATAAATTCTGGAGTCTCAATATGTAATACTACTCTTTCAGCATACTGAGAGTCAGTAACTATGTTGAAAGGTTCTGAAAAATCCATTAATACCAGCAGAATAGCATACAATTCTGATTTTTGAACTGAAGTATAAGGACTTTGAATCACTTTACTTAAATTTTCTGATTTGTAACCTGCTTTTCCTTGTTTGTTTGCAACTGTATAAAATGTACGAACTCCAGATATGGGTTTTTCCTTTACAATTCGAGGCAAGATCCAATCAGCTCTCTTTATAAGATCAATTCTATCACTTTTGGGATATTTGCTGTTAATTTCTCCCAAAAAATTACTGCAAGCTCTTTGCCAAGGTTCACTTTCTGTCCATAATTTTTCAATATCCTCCTTAGTTAAAGGTATGACAATTTCTGCTGGGTCTATTCCTGCTAATTGACAAAGTCTCAATTTTCCTTTTAAAATCAAGTCAGAGTTCTTTTCCACATAAGTTTTTAATTTTTTATTTGGTTTATTTGGTAAAAATATCCATTCCAATATAATATCTTCCCTCTGCATTAATATTCCTGTAGGAGAATGCCTAGAAGGTAAAATAACCAAAATGCAATCCAGCTTCAGTTCAATACGATCCACGTGTCCTTCATGTACTTTTTTTTCTACCAAGGCTAATTCTTTCTCAGCTTCAGGTGATAATTCCTTTGGACTATTTAAGTCTTTGTCACCTTCTAAGGTTTTGAACAAATTATTCAGTTCATCATTTTTACCCCAACAATAGTTCGTAGATGAGAAATGTCTCCAAATAGTCTTTGAAAGTCATTAAGAGTCTGTAGTCGATCTCTCCTAATTTGCACCTTTTGGGGTCTAATTTTTTGTAGTTCTATTTTATATCCTAAGTAATTAATAGAATCTCCACTTTGTATCTTTTCAGGAGCAATTTGTAATCCCCAGCAAGGCAAAATTTTCTTTACTTCTTCAAATATTCGTTCTAAAGTATGTGCATTTGAATCAGCTAGTAAAATATCATCCATATAATGATAAATTATAGATTTATTTAGGAAATTTTTTACATATCACTTCCAATGGCTGTTGTACAAAATATTGGCACAGGGTTGGGCTATTCAACATTCCCTGTGGGAGGACCCTCCATTGAAATCTTTTAACTGGTTGAGAATTATTGTAAGTAGGCACCATGAAGGCAAATCTTTGTCTTTTTCTTGTAAGGGTATCGAAAAGAAACAGTCTTTTAAATGAATAACTATGAGAGGCCATCCTTTTGGTAACAGAGTAGGCAAAGGAATTCCAGATTGTAGAGAGCCCATTGGCTGAATTACTTTGTTAAATTGCTCTAAGGTCTGTTACCATTCTCCATTTACCAGATTTCTTTTTAATAACAAATACAGGAGAATTCCAAGGGCTGGTTGATTCTTCAATATGCTGAGCAATTTAACTATTGTTCTACCAGCTCTTCTAAAGCCTGGAGTTTCTCCTTTATTAAAGGCTGTTGCTGAACCCATACAGGCTTGCCTGTTAACCATTTTAAAGGTAGAGCTGTTGGTGTCTTTGGGAGATCATCAGTTGTTGTGCCCTGTTCTTGTATAATATGGATGGCTGGTGACCACTCATTAGAATAATATCTTCTAATATTTCTCTCAGAAACATGTGCTACTTCCTGTGTATCTGTCTTTTTATAGACTTTCTGTTCTGCCTTCTCATTGGTTGTAAACCCAACCACATGACCTCCTTGTCACTGCCCATCTATACAGACCTCTAGGTCTTCTATGGTTGGTATTGAGATTAAAGGCGTGTGTCTCCATGCTGGTGGTATCCTTGAACACATAGAGATCTGCCTGTCATGTGATTGGGATTAAGGGCTTGTGCTACAACTACCAAACTTCTGCTATGGCTTGCTATTAGCTCTGACCCCCAGGCAACTTTATTTATTAACATACAAGTAAAATCACATTTCAGTACAAATAAAATATCACCATAAGGTATCCTTGTTATTTGTAGCTCCAAGGATTCTTCCACAAGATTAGTTCACCTTCACTGATCCTGTATTTCCTGCTATGAAGTCATCCTTTTGGACTCAGGGACCTTACCTATCTTCTTTGCATTCATGCTCCAGTGACTAATTAGCAGAATGATAGTCCCACTGAGAAGCTGATATTCTAGAAATTATTACTGAATAGAAGTAAAGGTAGTGTTTTTTTTTTTTTTTTTTTTTTTTTTTTTTTTTTTGGTTTTTCGAGACAGGGTTTCTCTGTGTAGCTTTGTGCCTTTCCTGGAGCTCACTTGGTAGCCCAGGCTGGCCTCGAACTCACAGAGATTCGCCTGCCTCTGCCTCCCGAGTGCTGGGATTAAAGGCATGCGTCACCAACACCCGGCCAGGTAGTGTGTTTTTAATATATTCACCAGTGTAACAGATTGCCTTAAAATCAACTTAAAGTAGAGAAGACATATAGTTCAGAGGTTAAGCCACAGTGGCTGTTTCAGAGGTTAACTCACCTACCCTGTCTGGCTCCCTTGTTTTGTGGGCCTTGTGTTTAGTCAGGGACATGTGGAAGAAGAATTCGTGAAACAGAGATGCTCTCTGCAAGGCTGTCAAAACACAGGGTGATAGGAAGTAGCTGGACAAAAATTTATTCAACAAGGACCTCAGTGTACTTCCATCCTCCAACTGGAACCTTCCTTCCAAAGCTCCATCACCTCCCAGTGGTCCATTCAAATCTTGACTCCATCAATGGGTTAAAGCATTGATTAGACCAGAACTCACATAATTCCATTATGTTCCCTCATTTCCCTCATATCCACATCAAAACTCGTGCTTTACCATCTTTTAGGCAGTTCATAATTCATTCAAGACAGCAATAATTATTATCACACACACACACACACACACACACACACACACACACACACACACAGAGAGAGAGAGAGAGAGAGAGAGAGAGAGAGAGAGAGAGAGAGAGAGAGAGAGAGAAAGATCCTGAGTTTCATGTTAGACTGTTTATGACAGTCACTACACAGACTAAAGAGATGCATTTTGATCACTGTCTGGTATTATACAGTTGTTGTCTGATCTAAGGTGGTTATTAATTTCTTTGCACTTCGTGGATGCTTCCAAAATGATTCTATTGCAGCATGTGTTTTCTGGCAGTTCTTCTGAATACTGAGAAACCAGGATCTGAGGACCTATCAGTGAGTGATAATGTGAGACACTGATCATCCCTGGTTTGAGCTGGCACAGTTGTGAAGCAGTCCATTGTAAAATTGTCCTGGTTTTGGTCCCAGTGTTCTTAATGAATCAAAACATTATTTTGGACATTGTATTTTTTTTTATCTTTTTCAAAGCCCAATGAATGTTTTAACTTTATTTAGTGATGATGGGTCAGAACACAATCTTACATAGTGACTGTCTATAACACAGTGTTATTACCACACATTTGATAGCCACTCATGAGTACTTCTAATGTGACTGAGTTAATGGAAGATTTCTACCAGTTTTTGTGGTTTCCAGCCGTACTTAGACACTATGTATTTAAGCACTGTCCAAAGACAGACTGAAATATTTGGTTAATAGCCTGTACGTGAATGACCTTTACTTTTGTATTTCTCCACGACAGTCTGAAAACACACTGGTCAAGTTAGAAAATGATTTTTATGTGTTTTATAAAACTAAAAAATGCTTCCACTTTTTATTTAGAAGCCAACTAATAGAGGCTAAGGTAGGACAGCTGAAAGGTAGTTGATATTAAGCATCTGTTAATTATCTAGCTGTGGGGGCATTTTCTTGATTGCTAATTAACGTAGGTGGGGCCAGCTCACTGTGGTTAGTAGGATCCTTGGGCAGGCAGGCCTCATCTGTATAAGAAACGTAGACTAGCAGTTGCTGCAGAACAGTGCAGCAGAGAGGTACAACAGAGAGGTGATGCAGAGAGGTGACGCAGAGAGGTGACGCAGAGAGGTGCAGCAGAGAGGTGATGCAGAGAAGTGATGCAGAGCCGTGCAGCAGAGCAAGCCCCTTCCTTCTGCCCCTGCCTTGGACTGTCACTCGTGAGCTGATATAAGCCCTCCTCCCTAAGTTGTTTTGGTTATGGTACTTATAACTTGAACAGAAACCAAGCTAGGATGCCATGTGCTACCCAAATGTTGCAAAGTATGCATATTACTACTTGTGCTTTGTAGATAAGAAAGATGAGATGTTTCCTGAACAGAGAGGTGTTCAAGCTCTCACTCATGGTAAAACACAGAACCAGGATTTGAGGTCTTCTTGTGTTTAAAGCTTTCTGTGCTCCACCCTTGCCAATGGGGCTGAGTACTTAAGGGTGCTTTGGCTGAGGGTCTTCTGTGTGCTTTGGAGTCAGGAAGTAGCAAGGAGCTCTTTTCCTAAATCATGATGTGATGTTGAGGACTTGCTTTCATTCTTAGCTTGCCCCAGAAAACTGATCTAATGCTTGCTGCTTGGAGGCTGTTTTATTTTTTATAAAGAAGATAAGCTTTTGGGAGAGATGTGCATTGAAAGTGATATCATTCTTAGGTAACATGAAAACTATGCACGCAGTCCCTTGTGTGCTACAGCACTTGAACTTTTGTGGTTCTTCCAACGATGATGTTCCCAAGTAGCAGAGTCATTTTCATTAGGTCCTCACAGCAGTGGCCTGCTGATCTGATGGCTGGGAAGACTCCAGGTTGGTAGTGAGTGTTGGACCCTGCTACTGTTCCCTCTTTAAGCCACAAAGAAAGAGGATGAATTTGAGAAATTTTACTAGAAAAGACATAAAAAGATGTCTGTCTGTGTGTGTGTGAGGGTTGTGGGTTATGGTTCTATGGATTGGAGAGATCAAGAAATCCCAGGAAACCTATTTATTTTTGCTAGTAAAAGTGAGAAAAGAGCTGGTGTGTTACAGCTGTTTTAAAGGGTAGAATAGTAGCTTTGGGATGAAGTCTGACAATTTGTTTTTCTCCTTTATTGTGAAAATGGTGGTTTTTTTTTTCCCTTGTATCCTGAGTCTTCTGTCAGTACAGCATTTGTTCATGGGAGCATGGACTGTTTCCTTGAATGGGAGGAGCAGCAGGGATGTGATAAAGATTGACATTTCTGAAAAGAAGGTGAGGGTGCAGTTTCCTTGCTAGCCAAGCAGTAATGACCTGCCCTAAGTGGCCATAAAGGTTGTTTTGGTGTTCCTGGTCAGGGTCCTGGATGGAACTGCTCTGAGTTACTAGAACTTAGGAAAGATAGTCTATGTTTAAAATTCTAGGACTCACTGCTAGACCTTGGGTTTAAATGCCCAGGGCATTGCTTGCCTGATCTTTAACTTTCAAATAGATCTTTTGTCTTGTTTAAAGGCAAAATAGGGAGGACAATGTCTGGAACGCAGGTTTGTTCAGATCTGCTATAGCTGATTTTCTTTGTGAGACTAACTACATTTAGATAGTTTATTAGATAGTTTATGGCATTTGCAATAGAATCACGTGAGTAACTTTTCTAGTCATTTATTTTCTTTAGAAATGTACTCGTCTAGATCATTATACTTTAATCAATCTTTCTGGAATAAACTTTCAAATTATTGCTTTTTTATTAATTATAATAATTTCATTTGTAGCAGTTATAAGAAATTGTATGTTTTTGTGGCTGGCCATTGATTTATTTTCTTAAATATTGAGTGAATATAATACTTATTTTTGCATTTGTAGCCATGAAATAAACATTCATTTCAGGAGAAAAAACAAAAAAACAAAAAAACGGTTTCTTCTATGGCTGTAGAAGAGGAGGAGCAATAAGTCCTGGAATGTAAATGTTCAGACCAGGGTGGCGTGCTATACATGCATGATAATAAAAGTCTAGTGAACTCTGTGACACTTTATAACATCTTTGTACCTGCTTGGAAGGAACCTGGGACTTAGGGACTAAATATCAAACATTAAGGTCTGTTTTTCCTTCTTGTATGATTCTGGCCAAATTATTCATTATATTGGATGCTCAGTTTCATATTTTCTCAAATTGCAGTGATTATTTAATACCTGCTGATTATATTGCTACAAGAACCAAATGAGATCTGCGTGAAAACACAGTGTAATAATAAGATATTGAACATGTTACTGATGACTCCTTGGGGATAGCTGAGCACATATATGCTGTGCAGAAAAGCCTGTGGCTTTCTATCCATGGAACTCTGTTGTGAAAAGAGAATTGTCTTAGAAATATACATGGGCTTTGTGAGCGCCTTTCTTTGCTCCTGTGCCCCCTGGGTGGAGAATCTAAAGATCAGTAGAGAATGTTTACTCAGAACCTGTCTGAAATCTAATCTTTAAGCATTTATGCAACCCACATTTAGAATACATGAGACCAAATATACCACAGAGCTTTGGCCCTTAGTTGATCTCGTACCTTTAAAGTGTTAATAAAAGTTGAACTACTTAATAAATGTCTTAGGGAGCAACTGCAACAAATGTTTTTGCCTTCAAGTTTCTTGGGAAATAGGATTTTCCACAGACGCATCTTAATTAAGAGTAGGACCAAGTTCTGGCCTCTATTTGAAAAACCTTGGTTCTGATCCTGCCAAGAGTTTTGTCACTGGTGGCCAGTGAGTCAGATTCCTGCTCTGTCTGGTTGTTGATACCATTGGCAAGTCTGTGTGGAGATAAAAACAGAAAGAGTGCTAAATCCATCTGAGGACAAACTGCATATCATGGTTTGTTGAGCATCCTTTGTCCTTTCATGGAGACTCGTTTCAGGTGTGGAAAATATCACTCCTGATGTGAGAAAAGAATGTGTGTCAAGTTATTTGAGGTGTTTTACCTAAAACAAACAATGGTATGAAATGTGAGGAAAACTGAGTTATTGAGAAAATGACAGTGAAATAATCATTACAAATAGCTGTTTACCTCACTTGAAAATGATACTAATAAAAATTTGCATTTCTTTAAATCCTTTTTGTTAGTGATAATATCCCTTCCTCTATTTCTTAAAAGGCAATTATCACATAAAATGGTTTATGATAGAAGTGTTACTGCTTCCCTGGCATTCTGCATACAAGATTTTTATGGGAATACTTATCTTTCCCCCCTAATTACCTGACATTATATTTACATTGTAACAAAATCCAGTAGAGGCAGCACTTAAATTTCTAAGTTCTTGTATATGGTAAGAAGCAATTTTACAGTTTTTTCTCTACTTTTTTTCCAAAACAATTCAAATGCAGTAAAGGTATTGAAGTATAACTTGGGAAGTTTCAAAGAAGAAGATAACATTTGATTTTGGGGGTAGGCAGCCTTACAATAACTCGCCCAGAATCAGAAGACCCTTAATAGTGAGCCTAGCACCACTATTGGTTTGAATAAAAAAAAAATCCTGATTGTATGAGAGCAATGACAAAAGCATGGTGAGGCACTGGCATTTGCCAGCAGTAATGGTAATACAGACTGTAGTGCAGTGGGTTCCCTAGCAAGTGACCATCTGTGAGAACCAGGAATAAAATAGAGAGCAAGTGCAATGAAGTGATTGTTCTGGCTCTGGATGAAAATGTGTATCTGCAAATCTTCTGCCAAGAAAAGCCAGTGCACGTGCCCGATGTTTCCCGGCATTATCCCTCTGACACTCATTTATTTGCTAAGCATCCTTACAAGGTCTGTGCAGAGATTGGTATCCCACCGTATTTACAAAATAAGATGCAACTCCAGCTGTCGCTTCCGGCAGGAGACAAACAACCTGAACTTGTATGGAAAAGAACCTTATTAGCTGCTAATCATCCAAACTGAGCTTCACTTACCAAGTCCCTCAAAGTCCCTTGGGAGAGGTAGGAAGGAACTAGGCAGACGGTGCTATAGGTGAGAGACATGAGCTTGGATACCCTGCTGATTGCAAAGTAAGACTACTTTCATCCAAGGAGAGATTATTATCCAACTTTGGGGTCACAGATACCGTACCTCAAGAATCCAGGTTTGGTTATTGCATCCTTAAGAAGCTAATTCAAACAGACAAATTAGTAGTAAAAAAGCAGAAAAAGGAGATTTAGACAATGAAAAGAGGCAGGAAGAGATTGCTAGCAGATCAGCCCCCTCAAATTCATCTTCCAGGTCTTGAATTTTGGTTAAAGTTCAAAAAAAGAGCCAGGAATATGCACATCTGAGCAGTCCAGACCAAAGTATGAACCCATCCAGCCACTATTGGCTCATTGGTGCCTAGACTTCAGTCTCGTGCTGTGAGGAGGTCTGACACATTGTTAAACTGAAAGCCCTTTCCAGAGACATGCCCCTCTCTGGATGGCAGCCCCTTTCTCCTTCCAGCATGAGATTCCTGGGGAAATAGCAATTTATTTGGATCCATTATTTCACTGTGGTGACAGTCAGATGAAGAGACATGGGTGTCCTTTTAGAATCTGCCAGGCTGGGTGCCTCTTTCTGTGAGGTCACTTGCTACCGACACAGCCCAAGCAAAGACCTGGACACAGAGCAAAGGACCAGAGCCCTTACGATTGGCACACCTAGTATGACTGTGAGGGGAACAACATCCATGGTGGACAGGCTCTTCTAATATTAAGGAACTCAGGAAAATTGTAATATGCTTAAATTCTATACACAAATATACTTCTTTTTGTAGGAAATGAGAACTGAGGCTTATTAGGGTTAAGTATATATCTAAAACCACCAATATGTTACACAGAAGATACCACAATGTAGTCTGTATTTCATACTCTAATACTGTTTCCATTAGATGGCCTTGTGTGATTGATAAATAATTTTCTAGCATGTTGGTTCCACATTTTATTGAGGGATTTTTTCATTATTTTACTCACATCTGTCTCTGTTTTAGAGAATGGCTACTTTTTTCTTCATTTGTTGCTGCATTTTGGTTCGGTCTGCCTACGGTGTTCCTACATATTTTCATTTTTTTTTTTGGTTAGAAAAATCTTTTTTATTTCTAATGGTCCATAGCTTGCACAAAATTCTAGGAATAGAGTTAAAACAATGAAGTTGTCTATTATCTTAGATTTGCAGTTACAGAGAAAAAAGTATACATTGAGCACAATTTCATCTAACCATCCCAGCTGTATTTACTAATGAGAAAGCAGAAGTTAAGGGACACTCAGAGAATTGCCATACAGGGTCATGGCCTTACTAATGGTAAACAAGACCAGAACCAATGTTTTTGTATATAAAATTCTGTGTTCCTATTATTGCACTGTATTACCTTCTCGAAGAAAAAATATGTTCAAGGATTTTAGTAGAAAGTGCCTTTACATTATGTGTTTTGAAGTTCAATTTGGTAGTAATGCCTCTGCTTCCCATGAATGGGGTTGTATCTAGACATCACAGTGAGAGCTGAATTACTAATCTTTTAAGTCATGGGTAACAAATTAGCAGGTGACAGAAATGTATGAAATATCTGCATGTTCAACAGGAGAGAGAACATCTACAGGAAATTAGAGAAAGCTCAGCCATCTAGACACATTCTAATTTACTGTTTTTGTGCAGCATTATGTGGCCCCGGAACTGTATCTGCATCTGTGTCCAGTCCTATTGCTGCCATTTTGTCATACTTGACCTGGCTTAAATAGTTCTTATATCCTTAAGTGTGATTTTTGTCACATGGGTTTTCAGAGCTACATGGAACATGAAGTGTCATCCATGCTCTCTCTTCACACTAAGGGAGGGGATGAAGGTGATTCGGTGATTGTCTCAAGTTCACAAAGCTAGCTGGGCACATCAGCTGTGACTAAAATCAGATTGCATGTTCTCAGTCCACTCCTTCCTTTTTTTGTCTTGAAGAATTAAAAAAAAAAAAAAGAAAAAGAATACACGGGGCACTGGTTATGGGCACACACCTCTGATGGAGGTGTTAGAAAAAAAAATGTCAGTTTTAAACAATAAACATCACATTATAGGCCTCCTTACCTTTTGTTTTGTTTCATTTTCACTGGTTTTAAAGGCCCACTTTCATATTTTATGCTGCTATAATTTTGATCTTATTAGAAAATTCCTCAGTTCTTCTCTTTGCCTATGTTATTAGGCTTCTGCAGAACCATAGAATTAATGCATTTATACACGGAACTGGCTTACATCACTAGCTACGGATGTGGAGAAAATCCTTCTAAACTCTGTCTGTAAGATGAAGAGGTGGAAAGCATGTTATATACCTGAGAAGGAAGGCCAGGGAATGTGGTCCAGTTGGTGACAGTCTATTTTGGTAGTGGGAGCATGTAGAAAGGAGGCCTGCTTACCTCATGGTGCCTGGAAATCAAAGTGAGAGAGAGACCACCATCTCAAATCCCCTTTTAGGATGTGTCCCCAATAACCTAACTTCTTTCTACAAACTTTCCCCCTTGCTCAAGCCTCTGCCACCTCTGAATAGTACCATAGGATGGTGCTGAGTCTTTTAACATATGGGACTGTGGGGTGGGCTTCTACACATGATCTTAGCCAAAAGACTAAGAAGAGATGTAGGGTTCCACTTCTAAGTGAGAATGTTTCTCAGCCTACTCTTTCAAATGGTAATCTCTTCTGGAAATTACCTCATAGCCATATCCAGAAATAATGTCCCACCATGGGCTTAGGCCAAGTGGTTCAACATATGGACTTTTGTTGGGTACTTCCAAACAATAGCATTTTGCTAACTCAGGTTCTAACTCATTGGTCACATATGGAGGTGCTTATCCTGAGGGCTGAGTGAGATGATAGCTAATTGAATATGAAACCCTTATTTGTATTTTTACTGTAGGTTCTGATTATAGTGTGTATTTTGTGATCATTTCATAATATGTGAGATTTATTAGTAAGGTAAAATATGAATGTAATTTCTAGCTAAGGTGTGTGTGTGACCTGCTCAAGTTTTTATGTAGTGATGACAGTGTATAAAATAGCTTTTTTAAAAGTCAGAAACTTCTACTCTAGTTTTTTGGACTTTTCATCTCTTTGTTACTCATTTAAGGCATTGTGCAGATAGGGAAGGTATAGGGGAGTAGAGCAGTATCATACAGAAAAGGCTCTAGGGAATTGTCTTCATACTCTAATGTTTTTAGAAACTTTGGTGCTCTAGAACTGACCATTAGGTTAGTTTTCCCTTTAACAGAAATAATTTTCTATTTGTCATTCACAAATATATTCAGAACTGTTACTTTAAAATTTTTATTAAGTAAATATTTTATATAAGATGTATTTATCTTATTTTGTTGATAGTCCCACTTGCATAATTAGGCTTTGAGATACTGTTTATACCATGCATCTCTTCTCTCTCTCTCTCTTTTTTTTTTTTAGATTTTATAATACTTATAGAGTTGTGCTTATTTTGATCTATTCTACCCTGTCCCACCCAGTTGACTTCTAAATATGCCCCCATGAAAAATGCTGATTTTAATGTGAATTTATTTTGAGAAATTTCTGTTAATTTTATGAGGCTATTTGGTACAATTTCAGCCCTTGGGGACTATTGTAAATCTGAGTCAGACCGTCTCATATAAGTAGGCAAATTAAATCAGACCATTCTTGATAATATTACATTAATGCTTCATAGTAATGTACTTCTATCATTACAGTAAGTAAATTGAATGATTTCTCTGTTGCTGCTAAGCATTTAATTATGCATGCACTTAAAGGCAAAATTGCAAATGGAAAATGTAATAGAGACCATTTTTCCTTAGCAAGTTAGAATTCACAGCATGCCATGCTAGCATTCTGTCTTGACTGGCTTTTTTAGGTTCATTTTGTGTCAGGATAGTCTGTCTGCACGTGGGCCTTTTGAAATGATTTTGAATCCCTGTTGACATTCCTCTGTGGAAGTGCAGAGGCCTTGTGCCCCTTCACTGTTGCTGTCAGCTGGTTAACTTCATGAGCCAGTATTTGTGTTTCTCTAAGTGCTGGATGCCTCTGGTGGAAAACACGCTCTTCTCCTTCTAGTAATAAATTGTCATTGTTCACATATCCAGTGCTGTGAGCATGTGTTCCTTCTACTGTGAAGGAGACGTTCTAAACTGTCAGAGGGAAAGACTTTCAGATATTGAAATCTTACTCAGAGGGTGCCAGAAAATCCATGACTCGATTTGCACCCGTGTTTGTTTGGCTCCCTTCTGTCCTCTCATTGCACTTTCGGAAACCTTTCACATTTCATCACATGAAACACACCAGACGCTTGAACTCCAGGTGGCGTGAAGTTGGAAAGGAAGGACAGGAACAGCATGAAATCTGTAGTGAGTGCTTGTTTTGTGCCAGGTGTTTTATTCTAGATATGTCTCAAGAGAGAACTCTCCTTTTCCTGAGCCCTCACATGTTTATCACTAGTCATTTGTTTTCTGTTTGATGTTTGGCAGCTGGACAGAGTGGTAGAGAGTGGAAAAGACATGCAATACTTCGGTGGTCAGATGCCAAGTTGCTATAGGAAAGCATCTTATTGTGTAAAGTGCGGGGTACACAGGGAGAATGTGTGCTATTGTCTTACTAAAACTCATAAAAAATGCCTGTTATTTGTAAGTGTTGGTGAAAATACCAGTTGTTTTTTTGTTTTTTTTTTTGTTTTTTTTTTGGTTTTTCAAGACAGGGTTTCTCTGTGTAGCTTTGCGCCTTTCCTGGAGCTCACTTGGTAGCCCAGGCTGGCCTCGAACTCACAGAGATTCGCCTGCCTCTGCCTCCCGAGTGCTGGGATTAAAGGCGTGCGCCACCAATGCCCGGCGAAAATACCAGTTTTAATGAATGTCAGCTCGTAGATGGATGTTATTCCTTGTTTAAATAAATTTACTTTAGCACATTAAAATGAAATAGTCATGGAAATACATACATAGAAATCCAGTGTTTATACCAGATCAAATCAGGTGGCAAATTGGGAGTTGGGCTTTGTTGTGTAAGAGCATATGGGTAAGTTGTAAGGCTAGAAAAGAATCACAGTATTTTAGTTTCTTTTAATTATATAATCTTATCTACAGGGATAAAGGTTTATATTTAACTTTATAAGAACAGTAATCACATGCATCAATGTATCTGTAAAATGTAAGTCAGATTTTGATGA
Organism: Peromyscus attwateri; assembly: GCA_902168425.1. NCBI lineage: Eukaryota > Metazoa > Chordata > Mammalia > Rodentia > Cricetidae > Peromyscus > Peromyscus attwateri. The sequence goes on from CABHPP010123756.1 coordinate 13,564, forward strand.
AATTGAATTGATTCTGGACAAAGTTCTGAATGTTAATGGGACAGAAATTCCCATCTGACTGTTTTCTATTCTTGCAGTGTCTTTTTTAGTGATATAGGTTGGCTTCTTTTTCTTTAATTTTGGCACTCACATATAGCAAATAACTGTGAAATATTTCAAACCTCAAAGTGACACTAAAACTGTGAAGTATGAAATGGAAGTGCCAGAGCGTGTGAGACACATCGTGCAGCATCGCGCAGTAATCCAACATGTGCATGCGAGAGAATCAGCAATAGGATGCATTGTGATGAATGCTACAGAAATTAAGTAAAAACAGCCTGAGTTTACAAACTCTCCCTCAATCCCTTAAAATTAGCACATCCTATGTTTAACAGCCCTGCCCTTCTCCCCTCTGAATATCTTCTGTGGGGAACAAAATTATAAATATTTTCCTTCTATGTCAGGTTACTAAGTAGCTATGATGAAGGGTGGTGGTATCTTGGACTATCCACAGATGCTTCATCTCCTTTACACCTACCAACACAAGTGTAATTAGATCTGGTTGTCACATTAACAAACAATCTGTCACCCGCGACTGATGTTTGCTCCTTTCTCAGTTTTGCTTTCCATACACTATTCCAACAGGGGTAGAATACACTATTTGACCTCTTAATTATTATTTTTTTCTTTCATTGAAAATAGGTTTTTCATACAATATAATCTGATTATGGTTTTCCCTCCTCTACTCTTCCCAGTGCCCCCCCCTCCCATCCAGATCTACACCCTTCTGTCCCTCCTCAGAAAACAAACAGGCATATAAGCTATAATAACAAAATACAATAAGATAAATCAAAAACAAACAAATCAGAATATGACAAAACAACAAAATAGGAAAAAGAGTCAAGGAAAAAGCACAAGGAAATCAAATAGATGCAGAGAAATACATGTTTGCACAAACAGGAATTCCATAAAAACTTAAAGCTATAATATATATACAAAGATCCTGTATGGCTAAACACCAAAACCAAAACCAAGAAACAACAAGCACACCAAAAAACAAAATCCCCCCAACAGTATCATGAGATGAAGGTGCTGTTTAGTTTGTTTCATGTTGGCATCTACTGCTGGGCTCTTTCCCCAGTGAGACTCCCTTGGAGAAAACAAATTATTCTTTTGCAGGTGGCTATCAATTGAGGATAGCCTGTGGGTTAGGGATGGGGGCATGTGTGCACTTTTCCTTTCAGCTCTAGGATTCCATCTGGTTCCTACCCATGCAGGTCTTGTGCATGTTACCTCAACTGCTGTGAGTTCATATGTGCCCCAGCCTTGTTGTAGCTGGAAGGCCTTGATTCACTGGTGTCCTCCATCCCCTCTGTACTCTTCCTGCTTCCTGTTCTGCAGGGAGGGATTTGATGAAGACATCCCTTTGAAGGTTAAATGTCCCACAATCTCTCACTCTCTGAATATCGATCATCTAGCTGTGGATCTCTGTATTTGCTCCTATTTGTTGCAAGATGAAGCTTCTCTGGTGATGAATGAGCAAGACATGAATCTATACGTATAGCAGAATGCTAGGTGTCATTTTATGGCTATGTTATTTTAGTAGAACAGTAGTGTTTGGTTTTGTTCTAGGTCCACAGCATATCAAGTCTCAGGTTCTTGGTCACCCAAGCAGTGTTGGATATAGGTTCCTTCTCATGGAGTGGGCCTTAAGTCAATACAGATCTTGGTAGGTTACTCCCACAGGTTTTGTGTTACAGGTCACTCTTGTAAATTGAAGTGTTGTTGTTTTTGCTCTTTTGGGGGGCCCGCCACCCAGCTCCCAAAATGAATCACACATGGAGGCTTATTCTTAATTATAAATGCATGGCCTTAGCTTGGCTTGTTTCTGGCCAGCTTTTCTTAAATCATCCAGTCTACTTTTTGCCTTTCTCTATTTCTCTATACCTTTTCTTTCCTGCTTACTCCATGTCTGGCTATTTAGCTGGGTGGCTGGGTAGCTGGCCCCTGAAGTCCTCCTCCTTCCTCTCTCATTCCTAGATCTCCTCCCAGATTTCTCCTTCTATTAATTCTTTCTGCCTGCCAGCCCCACCTATCCTTTCTCCTGCCTTGTCATTGGCTGTTCAGCTCTTTATTAGATCATCAGGTGTTTTAGACAGACACAGTAACACAGCTTCACAGAGTTAAACAAATGCAACATAAACAAAAGTCACACATCTTAAAATAATATTCCCCAACACTGACAGGTTCATAGCTAGGTGGGTGTTTACCTTTCTTCTTTGGTAACATGCAGAATACCTTCCAGTACCATGAATACTCGTTCACAGGGGTGAAGGCTTTAGTAGGTACCAGCTCAGCTTCTCTGTGTTCAATGAGTTGTGCAGCTATTGTCTTCAGCGACAGACCCTACTGTCATTATAGCCTTGGCAACAGCCTGGGTTGTTTGGGGTTCCTACAGGACCTCTTTGGGGAAGATCTTGATTATATGTAGCTCATTACTGGTAATGGAAGCTTCATTTGGTGATGAGAGCTGTCCATTTGGGGCTCTATCCTCCCCATTATCGAGACTTCATTTAGATTGCTTTCATATATGTATATATTTTAGGAAGCTTCTACTCTATTAGGTTTCCTTATGACCTTTCCCCCCATGGCCCTTGGTTTTAGCTGTTCCTCCCTATATTTCCTTCCCTTCCCTGTTTGATCCTCGCATTCTAGTTCTCTACCCCTCTTGTCTATCATTTATCCATAACTGTGTTTAACTATTTTCTTTTGCCTTCCTAGGGAGATCCATCCCTCCTCCCTAGTCCCACATAATATATCCTGATTATGGTTGACCTACCTCCCTTTACTCTTCCCAGTTCTCCCCATCTCCCTTCCCATCCAGATCCATTCCTTTTCCGTTTCTCAAGAGAAAAAAAAAAGACTTCTAAGGGGTAATAATAAAATAAAATATAAGGCAAAACAAAAACTGTCACATTGAAGTTGGACAAAACAAACCAACAGAAGGAAAAGAGCCCAAGAGAAGGGACAACAACCAGTGACCACAAGCTGCACACTCAGGAATCCCATAGAAACACAAACCCTAGCTATTATATATATATATATATATATATATATATATATATATATA